>PVJC01013558.1:0-37811 GCA_004026665.1 Murina feae | reverse complement strand
GAGCCGCAGATGCAGCGGGGGGCAGGTCCCCAGTGGCCACACACACACACACACACACACACACACACACACAGAAGGCGCCTGACAGACTGGGGCCATCATAGGACATCCACTGAGGGGTCCCAGACTGTGAGAGGGCACAGGCCGGGCTGAGGGACTCCCTCCACCCCGAGTGCACAAATTTTTGTGCACCGGGCCCCTAGTATAATATAATAATGCAAATTGACCCTAACAGCAGAATGACTGGGAATGACTGGTCACTATGACACACACTGACCACCAGGGGGCAGATGCTCAATGCAGAAGCTGCCCCTGGTGGTCAGTGCACTCCACAGGGGGAGCTCTGCTCAGCCACAAGCCAGACTGACAGCTGCCAGTACAGTGGTGGTGGTGGAAGCCTCTCCTGCCTCCTCAGCAGTGCTAAGGATGTCTGACTACAGCTTAGTCCTGCTCCCCACTGGCAAGTGGACATCCCCCAAGGGCTCCTGGGCTGCCAGAGGGATGTCTGACTGCCAGTTTAGGCTCAATCGCCAGGGAAGTGGGCCTAAGCCAGAAGGTAGACATCCCCCAAGAGGTCTCAGACTGCAAGAGGGCATAGGCTGGGCTGAGGGACCCCTCCCCCCGCCCAACGAATGCACAAATTTTTGTGTACCTGGCCTATAGCCTAATCTAATAAAAGACTAATATACAAATTAGGCATCACTCCACTACACCTAAGTCATGCCCACCAGCCAAGCCACACTCACCAGCCAATCAGAGTGACTACATGCAAATTAATAGGGCCAGCCAAGATGGTGGCCGGAAGCCACGAAGCTAGAGCAAACAGGAGGTTTGCTTGCCCCAGCTATGGAAGAAGCTAAACTTTCCATCTGCTTAGCCTGGCTGTGGCTTCCATTCAAGGCAACAAAGTTTCAATTATAGAAGCCACGGAGCTTCTAAGGATGTCCGACTGCAGCTTAGGCCTGCTCCCCACTGGCAAGTGGACATTCCCTGAGGGCTCCCGGGCTGCCAGAGTGATGTCTGACTGCCAGCTTAGGCCCGATCCCCCAGGGAGCAGGTGTAAGCCAGCAGGTGGACATCTCCTGAGGCGTCCCAGATTGTGATAGGGCACAGGCCGGGCTGAGGGACCCCCTGAGTGCACACATTTTTGTGCACTGAGCTCTACTCTACACTAATAAAAGAGAAAGATGCAAACTGACCACACCTTCACTATATCCACCAGCCAATCAGGAGCATATATGCAAATTAACCCAACAAAGATGGCAGGGTAATTTGCTTATGCAGGGGCAGACCAGCAAGCCTGGGCAGGGCAGGAAGCTTCCATCTTGCCATGGCCACAATGGCATTCCATGCCCCAGCTGCTCCAGGTCTTGTGGGAATGTGGAAAGGGCTCTGGGCTAGAACAAGGCAGAAAGGTGACGCTGGGCCAGTGTTAAGGTGAAAAGGCGGCTGCAGCAGGAGCTAGGCGGTGCTGGCAGCCAGGGGAGGAAGGCCCATTGTTGCACGAATCTTCATGCATCAGGCCTCTAGTAACGAATAAAGCTTGGTATTACCAAAATCCAAGTACAAACATCAAGCCACAGGCCCACAGGGCAGAGTTCCATTTACAAAACGTCCCTGGGAGGCCCCTGCAAAGGGGTGGCGGAGGGGGAGTGGAGGAAGGTGAAGATTAAAATCAATCGTGTAAAAGCTCAAAAAGAGCTAGCCGCGGTACTGTCACAGCGATAAAGGTAAAAATGAAGCCGACAGAGGCTGCCCGGCAGGCTACACTGCCAAGACCCGACCCGAGCCAGCCGCCCAGCGGTGCCATCGCTTGCACCTGGCCCGCTCGCTCACACCTTCTCACTCACTCTCACCATAAAATATGGACGGGGGTGTGTTTGGAGCTAGTAACTTTGGTCAATCGAGCCCTCTGGAAGAATCGCCGAAGGAGGGGTGGGCCTCGACCTCCAGAAGCAGCACACCGAACGGGAGCGGGTGCCGGGGCTGGCCCCTGGCCTCCAAGCCCACATCGTCTTCCTGGCTTTGGTTTCCGTTTGTCTTTCCTTCTTCGGAGCCTTTGAGAGACAGGCCAAGGCCTCGGCCAGTGCCCTCCTGCCCTTGCCCCGTGGCTGCCGTGGGCGTCAAGTACCCGCTGCAGCCTTCCTCGGCCTTGACCCCCCACAACTGTCTGAGAACTTGAGGGACCTCAGCTTGTCCTGCCTGGTGAGGAAGAGGGCCTGGTCCTGCCCACTGGCCGCCTGCTCCTGCTCGCGGCCACCTTCTTCCTCCTCAGCCGACTCATGACATCCCACCGGGCTTCGTGCTCAGCCCAAGGCTGGTTCCTCCTGCTCGCTTTCCCATCCCCATGAGGGACCTTGTTCCTCCTCAGGCCCTGGTGCCTCTTCCTCACCATGCTCCCAGCTCCCAGCTTGCAGGCACCCGAGTCAGCAGGGCAGCAGCTCAGCTCGGACTTGCACCGCCGCAGCCACTCCAGCTCCTGGGCTTCTCCTCGTCCTGCAGCTGCTCCTCAGCTGGCGCATCTGGAAGTCCAGCTCCACAGCATCCACGTGCTCCAGGGAGGACTCAGGGCGAACATGAACTCCTCCTTCCGCATCCAGCTCTACTTCTTGTTGGGGCTCAGCGCCTGCGGGAGGCACAGGCTTTGAGCGGTTCCACAAAGGGGCGGGCCAGCACCTCCTTGAGCACATGGCCCCGGATGCCCACAAGCTCTCCAGTGAGGGCCGCGCGGGTGCTGCTCCGCACCTGCCCCCTCCTGGCTCCTCTTCTCAGGCTCCAGCTCCGCCATCTCGCTCAGTGGGTGATGCTGGGCAGGGAGCTCTGCTCAGCACCATGCTCTGCACGGCCTCCAGCTGGTCCAGTGTCTGGGCCCTGTGCCCGGGGAGGGCAGAGGCTAGGCCTAGGGCAACTCTGCGGCCGCTGCCAGGGTGTTTGTGCCATCAGCCAGTCCTCCAGGCTGGGCAGGAACCAGTCGGAACCCTCCTCTTCCAGGAAGCAGGCACTGCCGGGCACTGGTACAGCCTCCTGGGCCTCCAGACTCAGATACTGCTTCTCCCCACAGGGCACATCACAGTCACCCCATTCCAGGCTGGGCCAGGCTCACTCGGGCCACTGCCTCGGCCATGGCCACAGGTGTTGTAATGTACCCTGCGAATCACACAAGGATGCCTCAAGAAGTCGAATTAAGGAGTCATATTTATTTTAAATCCGGGACTACGAGGGAGCATTTTGGTCTCCAAATCCTGTAGTGGTTATATGGTCACAACACCAGATTTATACAGGCAAAAATCACAAAGGTATTGATTACATCTCGGGGTTTGGAATCTGGAACCCGGTTTGCAAAAATGTAGTTTGTTACAGAAGCTAGATTGAGCCCATTAGTTATCTACAAAGATTAATTATAGTTTTGGGTCTTGGGACCACTGAGTCAACGGTAACACATTATCTGGAGCCACTAGGGCAATTTAGAGTACTTGTGCAGTCCTGGTCTCCAGGACCAGAGGAATGTGTTTTCTAAAACCAGTATGACCACAACCAATGGGGTATTCAAATTATAATAGGGTATTCAATCGGGATTATATAATTCAGGAAATCAAAAAAACTTTTCTTTTATTTTAGCAAGCAAATAATGACAGAAGCCAAGTCAGCAGGGTCAAAATATTAAACAGCAATTCCCACCAAGCAGGGTTGCCACCATGCTTCACAGGCTGGTCCTTGGGAATCTCCACAGGCTCCTCCTTAGTCTCAACCAGCATCTCTGGGGTCAGCCACCCCCTCTTCCCTCATCCCCCCAAAATCCAGGACAGCTGTGCAGAATGCAGTTTGACCTGGCGAGTCAACAGGCTCTTTGCCCCGCCTCGGTGAAGCCCAGGCACAAGGGGGCTCCCCCCCCCAACCCCCCCTCCTCCCCAGTGCCTGAGTGTCCAGCAGGCCATCTCTGCAGCCACCCTCAGGGCTTGGGGTTGCCATGGCCTTTGAACTTATTTCACTGGATCCAATTAATGTGAGCAACAAGTTTGCTGACCATTATAACAAAATGTAAGTATTTGTTTGACCATTAAATGAAAGAAAAATCTAGCTGGAAGTGAAGAAAGATAAAAGATAAAGGGGATCAACCAAATCAACTTCTAGAAAAAATAATTTCAAAAACTTTAAGAAGAGGGAAATGAAGTCAAGTAAGGTAATAGCAGTGACAAGCAAGGAAATAGAATCCACTTTCCACAGCTGTGGGCTCTGAACCAGCCATACAGGTGGGCAGAAGGGCAGCAACACCTAGGGTGGGATGAAAGTTGTGTGATAACTGGAAACATGGTAAAAAAGATCACTGAGGAAAAAGAAAAATTGATTGCATAAATAAAAAACAAGTTTAGGAAAGCTGTAGGAGAAAGAAAAAAAACCGCGCACACAAACAGAAAATAGCTAGATTTCCCCCATTCTTTCTTTATATAGAGCAAGTAAGAAGTTGCTGGGAATTGATGGAAAACAGGTCTATTTTAGCTCCCAGTTGGAAAGATTAAATGAAATATGGGTAATAAGCCAGGCATAGCAACTGGGGAGTAGTACTCAATCCCTTCATTATTTATTCCTCTCACCTTGATTTAAAAATAGTACAGAATTTTTTAAAAAGGGAGAAAACATCCTCTTGTCATCCATGCAAGATTTGTATACCAGTAAGACCAGATACAAATAGGACTCTAGAAATTAGAGAAAATGAAAATAAAAACATTTTAAGTTTGAAAAATAATGCATATTGTTTTATGTAGTTATTTGGAGATTGTTGTCTTTAGTGAAGATAGTTGTCTTTAGTGAAAAACATGAAAAATTCTCAAGTTGGTTTTACACATCAGGTGTCATTTATTCTGAATGATATTAAAAATGAATATCTAGTAAGAGATTATAGGGCATTATTACCTTATACAGTGTGGTGGAAGCATAAACAAGAATATCTTAAATTTTGCAAAGTTAAGCAGTTTTCACAAATATCTGATTTAAAACTATAGAGTAGCTTAGACATAGGGATGATTTGAGCAGATCACAGTCTCCTATACAATGATGATTCATTGGTCAGTTAAATGAATAAGTTTATACTACAAATGAAATAAACTTTTCTTAATAAATCAACTTATCTCCCTGATAGCCCTCTGATACCATCATCCAACTCAAGTGCAGAATAAGGAAAAGAGCCCTCTCTTAAAAGAAATGTTCTACAGTGAGAGTCCCCATTTAAGCAGGCTCTTCTGTATAATTAATGTATAAAAGATAACCTAGCAAAGAAAATGTTCGGTGTTATTAGCTCTTTATGTTCCCAATCCATCTTCTTAGACAGTGTACTATTAGATGAAATCTGTGTCTTTCATCATCTGCTCTTCGTACCTCTCTTCTATTAGGAATCTCAAAGCCTTTGAGTAGAATTGAAAGCATAAGTTCTTTTGGCCAAGAAAGGATTACACTAAATTTCAAAGGTTGTTCTTTTACCTATTAGAAGATGAAGCTGCCTGGTGTCACAGTTCTTGTCAATGCAGAATTTCTGCATAGTAAGTAACATTAATGGGCCATCTGAAAACTAAGGGATGCCTCAGTTTCCTTATCTGTACAATGAGAATAGAATAAGTCAGAGCTGTAGTGAGAATCACATATAAACACAGAGCAGCCCCTGATTAATTTTAATAATAATAATTATCCTATCTAATAAAAGAGTAATATGCAAATTAGTCATCACTCCATCACAAATATGGCCACTCCCATAGCCACAAGATGGTAGTGCCCATGGCCAGAGGCTGCCAGTGGGGCAAGGGCAGAGCTGGAGATGGTAGGGGGCAGGATCACAGCCGGTGATTACAGAGGCCTGGGCTTTGTGAAGCTGGTGATTGGACGGGCTTGGGGGTCTTCTGCCCAGGCCTGCAGCCTTAGGCAGAGACTGTAGGCCTGGGCAGGGCTGGAGCTGGGATTGGAGGGTCAGGGGTAGAGCCAGTGATCAGAGTGAGTTACAGAGGAAACTTTTCTTACTGCTCATTGGCTAAGCTCCCTGTATGCCACTGGTAATATTCTTAGTAACTTGGGTAATAAGAATCCAAAAAGGCTATCTAGGGTTTTTCCACCATACTCCTGGAGAAAAAAAATGAAGATCCACTGCTGGAGGGCAAAGAAATGTCATATCCTGCCCTAGCCAGTTTGGCTCAGTGCATAATGCCTCAGCCTGCTGACTGCAGGGTCTGGGTCCAATTCTGAACAAGGGCATGCACCTAGGTTTCAGGCTCCTCCCTGTCCGGGGTCCAGGTCAGGGCATATGCAGGAGGCAACCAATCAAAGTGTTTCTCTCACTCTTTCCCTCATTGATGTTTCTCTCTGTCTTTCCCTTCTCTTCCACATTCTCTAAAAATCAATGGAAACATATCCTCAGGTGAGGACAAAAAAAAAAAAAAAAAAAGAAAGAAAGACATGTCATATCCTATGAAAGACACATCTTGAAAATGCCTAAAGAAAGTTGTCATTTTTTCATGGTGAAGGGACTGTAGTCTGTGTTGATGAAAACACCTTGGTGTCTGTGGTGACTGGCAATGGCTACAGCAGCAGGGTGATGGGGCTGGTGGTTTCTCCTGATTAGCCTGGTCACCTCCCACAAAGGGAGGCCACACTTCGGCTTAGGCCTGCTCCTCAAGGGGAGCAGGAATCGGGCCTAAGCCGTCAGTAGGACAACCCTTGAGGGCTCCCAATATGTGACAGGGGGCAGGCTGGGCTGAGGAACCCCCCCCCCCAACAGTGCACGAATTTCTTGCACGGGCCCCTAGTCTATATATATAAAAGCCTAAGTGATTGTTTGACTGTTCAACTGGTAGGTATGATGTGGGGGCAGATGCTCAACGTATAGTCATGGAAACAAGGAACAGACTGATGAATCTCAGAGGGAAGGGTGGGAAGAGATTAACCAAAGATTTTATATGCATACTAGAGACCCAGTGCATGGATTTGTGCAACAGTGGGGTTCCTCAGCCTGGCCTGCAGGGATTGGGCTGAAACTGGCTCTCTGACATCTGCAGAGGGGTTCCAGATTATGAGAGAGCACAGGCCAGGCCAGGGGACCCCACCAGTGCATGAATCTGAGCACTGGGCCTCCAGTTATTTAATTAAATCTCACTGTTTTTATAATTACATGTAGTTTTTGTAATTGTAATATGAGCCAGAAAATTCTCTCACTTTCCTGAAAAATCATAAACCCTTATACCATAAGGAGAAATAATTATTTAGCACCAGGTTGAAATTTTATTTCCTATTTATTCTGAATAACAAGGCACAAAGTCATTTCTTTTTTTAAGTATAACTATTTTTAGAGTAATTTTAGACTCGCAGCCAAGTTCAGAGTAAGAGATTTCTCATATATGTTCTACTCACAGACATGTAAATCCTCCCCCATTATCAACATCTCAAACCGGAATGGTACATTTGTTACAACCGATGAACATATGCTTACATATTATAATCACCCAAAGTTTACATCAGGCTTCATTGTTAGTGTTGAACATTCAGTGGGATTGACCTGTACCCACGGCTATAGCATCAGAGAATTTTCACGGCCCTAAAAATCTGTTGTGTTCCACCTATTCATTACCCCCAGTCCCAACCCTGGCAACAACTGCTGTTTTTACTGTTTTGATGGCTTTGCCTTTTCTAGAACTATACAGTACGTAGCCCTTTCAGAATGGCTCCTTTCACTTAGTAACATGCATTTAAGTTTTCCCCACATCTCCTCGTAGCTTGGTTGCTCAATTCTTTTTCGTGCTGAATCTGAATGATATCCTATCGTCCGAATGTATCACAGTTCATTTACCCATTTACCTACTGAAGGACATCTTGGTTGCTTCAAAGTTTTGGTAATTACAACTAAAGCTTCTACAAACATCTGTGGTTGCAGAATGTTTATAGCAGTTTATCGCGGCAGGCTTTTATGTGCACATAGGGTTTCAACTTCTTTGAGTAAATGCCAAAGATGGCCATTGCTAAGTTATTTGGTAAGAGAATGTGTAGTTTTGTAAGAAACTGCCAAACCATCTTCCATTTTGCACTCCCACCAGCAATGGAGAGTTTCGGTGGCTCACCAGAATTTGGATCAAAGCTGCCGCTTGGTGCCATTCTAGGAGGTGCGGTGGGTGTCTCATTTCAATTTGCATTTCCTGATGATATACGGTGCGGAGATCTTGTCAGGCGCTTACTGGCCATCTTCATACCTTATTTTGTGAGGTTCTGTTAAGGTCTTTGGGTTGCTTTTAACCAGGTTGTTTGCTTGAGTGTTAAATGTTCTTTGTATATTTGGGATAACTATCTTTCATCAGAGGCTTTTGTTTTGCAAATATTTTCTCCCTGTCTGTGCTTTGTCTCCTCATTTTCTTGACATTGCCTTTTGCAGACCAGAAGTTTTAAATTTATGAACAACAAATATATATCAATGAGTGAATCTAAGAATCAAGTGAATAAAAAATCTGATGAACAGAATAAACTGGTGAATAGAATAGAATCAGGCATAGAAAGGGAGTGGACGGACAATTTTTGAGGGTTAAGGGTGTTGGGGGTGCGTGAAGAGAATGGACAATAATTGTACACCTATGGATGAGGACAGTGGGGGGGCAAGGACAGAAGTTGGGGTGGGAATTGGGAGGAGGGGAGCTATGGGGGAAAAAAGAGGAACAACTGTAATAATCTGAACAATAAAGATAAATTAAAAAAAAATTTAATAAAGTCCAGCTTACTAATTCGTTCTTTCTTGGATTGTGCCTTTGGTGTTTGATCTAAAAAGTCATTGCCATTCCCAGTGTCACCTGGGTTTCCTTTTATGTTATCGTCTAGAAGTTTTATGATTTTGCCTTTTACATTTAGGTCTGTGATCCAGTCTGAATTTATTGTGGTGAAGAGTGTAAAGGTCTGTGTCCAGATTCATCTGCTTGCATGTGGCTGTCGAATTGTTCCAGCGCCATTTGTTACAAAGACTCATTTTTGCTCCATGGTATTGCCTTTGTCAAAAACCAGTTGACTATGTTTATTACAGGCTCCCTATTCTGCTCCATTGGTCTATTTGTCTGCTCTCTCACCCACACCACACTTTCTTAATTACCGTTGCTTTATAAGAAATCTTGAAGTCAGGTAGTGTCAGTCCTTCAACTTTGCTTTTCTTCAATACTGTGTTAGCCATTCTGGGTCTTTGCTCTATAAACTTTAGAATCAGCTTGCCGGTATCCACAAAATAACTTACTGAGATTTTGACTGGGGTTGCACTAAAATTATAGATAGTTTAGTAAGAACTGACATTCTAATAACTGAGTGTCCCTGTCCGTAAGCATGGAACATCTCTCCATTTATTTAGTTCTTTGATTTTACTTATCAGCCTTATAGTTTTCCTCATATACACCTTGTACATGTATTGTTAGATTTATACCTAAGTATTTCATTTCTGATAGTTTGTTGTTAGTGTGTAAAAATGCAATTGATTTTTGTACACTGATTTTTATCCTGCAGCTTTATTTATAACAAAAAATCTTTTGTGTGTGTGGGGAATCTTTAGGGTTTTCTACATGTAATGTCCTATTATCTATAAATAGAGATAGTTTTACTGCTTCCTTTCTAATTAGGAGGCCTTTTAATTAGTTTTGTCTATTTGCTCTGGGTATGTCTTCCAATACTACGTTGAACAGAAATGATGAGAATTGGTATCTTTGCCTTATTCCTAATCATAGAGGAAAAGCTTTCAGCTTGTCAAGGTTGGGTATAATGTTAGCTTTGGGCTTGTCATATATGGCCTTTATTATATTGAATACATTTCTTCTATACCCACATTACTGAGAGTTAAAAAAATCACAAATGGATATTGAATTTTGTCAAATGCTTTTTCTGTATTTATGGAGATGATCATATGGTTATTATCCTTTCTTTTCTTATGTGATGTATCACATTAATTGATTTGTGGATGATGAACCACCCTTGCATCCCTGGAATAACTTCCACTTGATCATGTTGTATGATACTTTTAATGTACTGTTGAATTTGGTTTGCTAATATTTTGTTGAGGGTTTTTGCATCTGCCAGTATGTTCATCAGGGATATTGGCATGTAGTTTTCTTTTCTTGTAGTAACCTTATCTAACTTTGTTATCTTGCTTTGTAAAATAATTGTGAGAATATTCCCTCCTCTTCTATTTCAGGTAAGTTGTTTTTAAAATTATTTTAACTATTTTTATTACCAATACTTGAAAACACTTGAATTAATTGCTTTCTTATTAGCAACATAGCAATCAATCATGGTTCTAATAACAATAAATGGCATCATTATAAAATGAGCTTTTAGTGTTTGAAAATAATATAAACCACTTTCTCTACATTCTCTCATGGGATCATACAATGTAGTATATTTATTTCTAATTCATTTGGCCACAATCTTTTCCAAGGTTGATGAGGTCAAAACCATTTTTATCATAGCACTAAGACAAGCACTTGCCCTTTTCACTATGTTGACATTTGCACAAATGGTATAAAACTGTTAGGTAAAACTGCAGAAGCCTTAACACAAATCAAGGCAGGAGCACAAACCAAACTGTAATAGTATTTCCACACTCTTCTCTGCCATATGC
Source organism: Murina feae (assembly GCA_004026665.1). Classification (NCBI taxonomy): domain Eukaryota; kingdom Metazoa; phylum Chordata; class Mammalia; order Chiroptera; family Vespertilionidae; genus Murina; species Murina feae. Next base: position 27,199 of record PVJC01013558.1, on the reverse strand, counting down.
ATGAACAAACAAAACAAGGATAGTATTGTACAAGAAGGTACTTAGTGAAGTAATAAAACCCATCATGTTTGTTAAATGTTGGTCCTTGATTACACACTCTCAGCATCAACATCTGTGAGGACAGAAGAAAATAAGTCTGGGCAGCAAGAAAAGTTAAACTATAGTGCATTAACAACAGCAGCCTTGGGAGAGCCCACGGAATGTTCTGGATCTGGGATAACTCTTCAGAGTTGGTCCAGATTGAGGAAAGGGAACTGGGTCCTTACATTCCACATCAATCAATCATTGGATGTAGGCTGCCTCTGTAAAAGTGTCATGGCCTTGGGTAAGATAGCTTTCTCTAGTCAAGGGCATTTGCCAGAGAGGAACTGAGGTAAGAACTACCAGCTTCCAGAGTTGCAGAAGCTAATGAAATATGGGAGTTGATCCTAAGAGTTGTCCCCAAAAAAGTTCCTTCATGGAAATCTTTAAATAATTTGTTTCCCAGGGAACACAATTTGTCTACAGACAGATATAGAAAATTATCTACCTACTATCTATCTATCATCTATCTATCTATCTATCTATCTATCTATCTATCTATCATCTATCTAAATATATATCTATCTAGTGTCTATAAAATTCAGCTTTGATAAAAAAGAAACTCTAAAAATAGTTCTATATATTTTTTGGAAACTCATACTGCATTGTTGTCATATTATTCTAGGGAAAAAATAGCTAACAGTCTTTAAACACTATAAACCAGTCACATTTATGAGCTGTTTACAGGTGTTATTTATTCCTTGCAACAATTCTGGGCTATAAGTATAGTTATTATCTTCATCTTATAGATAGTAAATGAAGTGTAACAGTGATAGAAAAAGATAATATACTAATCAGGTAGCGATTATAGAATAGGTTGTACTAACAAACTCATAGAAAATTCATGTATTAAAAGTTTCCTTATGAGTATTTTGTAGGCATCAGCAGTTGCAGTTCCTGCCTGACCAAGGTGTGACCTTGAACCCAAGAATTGGGAAAGTGTCAACAATTCATATCAGAACCAGAAGAACTGCTGCCTACGTGCTCTGTTTTGGGACATCAGCCATAAAACTTCAGATGGAGCAGTGAAACTACATATACAGGAGATAACATTGAAACTATCCGAGAGCAGAGCTGAGAACCTGCACTTGGCCGGAAACTCCTTAGTTCCCTCTTCCCCGGTTCCCCTGTATGCTGCAGCCAGGACACCTGAGATGCTGAGATAGCTCTGAAGGCATGAACCAGCTGTCTCCTCAGGGTGTCAGCTCCTGAATAAAATCCCTTTCCTTGTCAGCCAGAACCTGTCCCAGGAGGTTGACTTTCAAAGCAGCAGACTGTTGGACCTGCAGGTCGTTTTCCCTGTTTCAGATTGACAAAAAGATTTAATAACCTCGTAAATGGTAAAGTCAGGATTTGACTTTAGGTAACCTAAATCCAGAGCCTCTACTCTTATTAATTGGACTTGTCTGAAAAAGACTTGGCCCAAACTTTGCCGTAATGACCCAGTCTAGGCTAGTTTGAGAAGCATAATTTGGCACAATAAAGCAAGGAATAAAAGGGCTCTGAGACTATTAAATAATAAAACAAAGAACACTCCAAATAAACCAACAAGTGAGGATTTATTTATCTGTCTGGCTGAGAGGAGCAACCCTATTTATTGATACCTGAGGTATGGCACATATCTACTTCTCTACAAATGAAGGAACTCTCCTTCAAACAAAATCTATATTCTTTTCACTAGTCCTTGACAACATAGTCTCCTCAAGTGTGGTTTAGGACATACTGGTTTTCTTGAATATGGTGGAGGGTTAATAAATGGTGACTGAAATAGTTTTTGATACCATCTTAGAGAGCACTGGCTGCTATTGCGATGTTATTCCCATTGTCTTGTATAAAAAAGACTGTTTTCTTTTCTTAAGGTTGGATATTCATTTTCTCCCTTGGAAATAGCAGTTCTATCACAGCATCCACTATGCTGCCATGCCTTTTGTCAGCACTTGATAAATATTAATTCAAATTGAATTGAATTGTTTATGAGGGGAGGAGAAAAATGTGAGAGCATTGAGATTTAATATCTTTGGGCTTCCTACTAGAGATTAATCAAAAAGAAACTATGAATATTTTAATGACATATGGTTATTTTCCCAGGAAGGCAGATCCAAATGAAAGAGAGCGAATATGGCATATTTACACACTGCATCTTGGAGCTTAGTAGCTAGAATTCAGTTTGTCTTCATTCTTCTTTTCCTTTGCTTTCTCAACCTGACTGCAGAGAAACCTGGAGCTTGATCTTAAAGTGACAGAGAGAGTGAGCCTGATTGGAAGGTGTTTCCTGAAAGCTACACAGAAACCTGCAGAGCTCTCCAAGACCCTAAGACCTTAGAGTATAATAGTCACCGATCTGAGCATGTCACTCTGTCTCCACAATAATGCAAGCTCCTGACGATGGTTTCCAAGGCTCTGCCTTCTAAGTTGTGCCCCACAGACACTTTCACACTCTCAGCGTCTATTCATCTTAGGTTGACCTCAAGTACTTAGCCTGTGCTTAGGACGGAGGTAGGATTTGAGTGCTATTCTGTCCTGTTGTCATCACATTACTAGCTAACAACATTAAATATATATGCTTTTCAATATAATAAATCTATTTAACAAATCTATTAAACACAAATATCACCCTGCCACTCATTTGCTTAAGACCCTTTAATACCAGAATAGAGTACTGTATTCAATACGAAGTTATGACCCTTGCTCCTGTCTCTAGTTTTATGACTTTTTTTCTGATTCAATGTTTTTGTGTGTTTACTTCACCCCTACAGCATATTATTTCATATCTAATGTGCTTTGCTTATACAGTTCCCTCTTGCAGGAATACTCTTCTAGTCTTCTGTCACCTGAGTTTTCCATGATAAGTATCATCTCTTCTAGGAGGTCCTTGCTGAATCCCTAAGTCCTTTTTTTCAAACAGTGCTCTTTGCTCTAATTACTGGGCTCAAAGTGGGAAGCAAAAGAGAAAAGTGCCTGCTCCATTTGTACTTACATTTAATCAGAGGCAGGGAGACATACAATAAAAAGGTAAAAATTAAATGAGATACTTATAAATAATGAGAAAATAAGTAAAATGGGTATGAAAGAAAATGACACGTTGAAGCCTGTAACCAGTTTCCAGCACATACAAATGACTAGCACTTCCAATACTATGTTGAACAGGAGTGTATTCTAACTTGTGTATGGAAAATAGAATCAGAGAGATACATTTGGAAGCTATTAGAGGAACTCAGGGGAAAGAAACTGGTGGCTTAAATCAGGTTTGAGATCTATTTTAGAGGTATAGCCAGCAAGGCTTGAAGTAGATTGGATGGAGGGGGAGACAGATCAGGAAAGTGGAGAAATAAAGACGGACCAAGTTTCTCTCTTTATTGCTCTCAAAGCATCCTGTCTACACCAACATCAGCTAAAACCATTCTGTCTCCCACACTGTCTTGAACATAAAGGGCATACCTTGTCTTGTGCATCTTTGAAGTCTTAGGGCCTGGTGTCATGCTTGGCACACAGTAGATATTCAACAGATAGTCACCGGATTGAACTGAACTAAACTAAACATATTTTTCTCTTAATGAAGTGAAGTACTTTATACTTTTACTCAGTAGTAAGATATTCTTGAAGTATTTTTCATGGCAAGATAAGAGATTCTCTAAAAAAATCATGAGTAAATTTATTACACTTGCAACCATTTTCACTTCTGAGTGGACTCTGGTTTGATTCTAATTTTGACCACCAAATTCATATGTTTTTGCTGTAGAGTGAGAAAAGGGGGCTAAGTATGTCATAAAGATTTCTGTTATATTTCTTTCCAGTTCTTCGCTGGAGAATCACAGTTAATATTGAGGTCAACACCAACAGAACAGCTTTGCAAAGTATGAAAGGTCTGTGGACAATTTAAGTCATAGCCTTCAAACTTTCTTGTTGAAAAATGTGCACTATTCCTTTGTACACAATAAACAATTATAGTGACTCAGTGTCCTGAAAATGAGTGATAACCAGTACTGCACCTAGGAAATAGTAAGCTGTTATTCTAGAGTAGAATGAATAAAAATTGCACATCGCCACTTACCCATCATTTACAGAGAATCCAATTCATTGTATCGTGTCTTAGTTACAATAAAAATCATCTTTCAGAGATTCCTCACAAATCTGGTACAATAAGTACTGTTGGATAAAGACCATTTATGCTCTAAAATGAAGAATGCAAGTTTGATTCATATGTATGTCAAGAGACTTTTTTTTTTTTTTTTTGGTTTACTAAGCATGAGTTACAAGAAATGGCATCAGCTTTTCGAAACAAAACAATAAAAACAGGAAGGTTAGCTGAAACCTTGTAAAATTATTTCGTCCAAAATGCTGACTCAAGCTATAAAATGGCTTTGCAGAAATGTAATTTACTAAGCTGTTTACAAAAGATCAAGGTATATGAACAGTAGACACTGGGAGCCTCTTATCCCCCTAATTTTGTGCTGCTAGAGGCCCTTCTGAGAAAATTAGATGTCTGAAATGCAATTGGCTTATAAGGGACAAAAGATGGGAATCTATGAAGAGCTACATCAATAGAGAGGAGCTAAGTTCTGTGTTCCCCTCGTGCAAAAATATCCTCACCCACTGTCTGCTTGTTCTCACTTTTTTGGTTCACTTTTGCAAGATGAATAAGCTCTAATGATCCACTATACATCATCACACCTATATTCAACAATACTGTATTATACACTTGAAAATTTGTCAAGAGAGTAGATTTTGTGTTACATGTTACTACCAGAATAAAATAAAATAAAGTAAATTATATCTGGGCTTGTAAGTTCATGTAAAAGATGCAAAAAAGTATTTATGAATCACACACTAGTATGAATTAGTCTAACTTTATATCCAGCTAAGATCTATGGCAACTAAAGGATGGAAGCTTAGATTTAGGGTCGGGGGGGTGGGTGGGGAAGGAGAGTCAGGTTCAGGTACTTCTATGGAGTGGGGATAGGGGAATGGGGAGGTGCCACAAAAGAACATGAAGAAAGAAGTAAATGCCACAGAAAAATGGCCTTTAAGAATTTTGCTCAAGGAAGTCATGTAGAGGGGAGGAAAGCACTTCTATTTTTTTTTCCAAGGAAATTCCTGGCCCCTTCTGTATTGGAAGCTACATCCTTTAGCTGTAGTCTGTGTTGAAGAGGCTTTTATAGGTTTGCCTAGGGACTTGAGTAATATATTTAAAGACATATTTATGGGAAAACGCATTCTGAGTTCTCAATTATTGATTTACTAGAGGCCTGTTGCATGAAGATTTGCACAATAGGCCTTCCTTCCCTTGGCTGCTGGCACCGATTTTCCTCCAGCACCCCAGACCCAGGCCCTTGGTCCTCGAGGCTAGGCTTCTCCACTCCAGCTGCAGCAGAGAAACCAAGCCTCTTCAGTCATCTTCAGTCTTCACTCCACACCTGCATATGCAAATTAACTGCCATCCTTGTTAGGTTAATTTGCATATCCATCCTGGTTGGCTGGTGGGTGTAGTGGAGTGACACCAATTTCCATGTTTCTCTTTTATTAGTGTAGATAAGTGACTTTGCAGAAAACAGTCCTTGGAGGATTAATTCCATAACTTAACTTTAAAGTTAAAATTCAGTTTTTCTATGTTTCTAAATCAGAAAGTTGTCCATGTTATGACTTAAAAATACTCCTGAATTTGAAAAAGAAATGGCTAAGGTTATTTACAAGGACCAAATAAGGAATGATCAAATCATTCTTGTTTTAAAATAACTAGGGTACAAGTAAGAGTCAATATCTTTTTTTCTACAGAAGTTTAAGTTCTTGTGGTCTCCCCAGTTGAAAATACTGTTATAATAACCTATAGAGTATTTACTAAATCCTTTAAGGCTTTTTCTTTTGTAGTGATCATGGATTTGGACTTAAACTTGGCAGAGTTACATTTTCCCTTATAGATGGGAGAGGGCAACAAGAATAAAATCAGACATTTCAATGATAAGGAAACTAAAAAATGCCTTTTCTAATATACCTAAAAATATCTAGGAAGAAAAGTAGATATGGATTTCTGAAACATGAAAGTTGGGTTTCATTTTAAGAGCTTAAAGTGAATCTGAATATAACATAGCTATAGCTTGCAAAGCTTACTACTGAATTAGATTTATTTATTTTTGCTTAGATTTGTATGAAGGTAATCTACACTAGCTACTATGTGTTGCACTTAAAGCAAAACAAATATGAACTTTTGTGTGGCATTTGGGGCAGAGTATCACAGAGTGCTATGGTCTCAATGAAGCGTCATTAGAATATATCAGAGTTACTTTTGGAAGTTTTTGCAAAATAAACCTGCTTGGGTCTTTATATGTCTTTTGTAAAATGGCTCTAGGATGGTGATTCTGACTTGCAGACATGGTTGAGAAACACAAATTTGGAGTCTAATATTTAGTTCTAAAAATTCAAAATCCCAGTATGGTCTAAAAGGGGATGCTGGAATACCATAGAGGAATTCAGGAAAATGCATAGGATTTCTCTATATATCATAATAACTTCAAATTACAGACCAATTAAAAATCAATGTAAAATCCTGCATACAAAAGGAGAATTGAAAAGGTAAAGTATTAAATACAATGTCATGGAACCAGCCACAACAATGATACAACACATTTACAGTACTAAATGTTTAAAGAGGTAAATTTAAAAATGAAAAGTTCAGCCAATCTTATGCTGGATTCCAAGTACACCATACTTACATATATTTAAATGCGTACTGTCACATTATTTTAAGAATAGGATTTGGCATTAAGCTGGCACAAGTATGATAAATAATTACAATGGTCTGCATAAAGTTTCACATAGTTTTATGAAAAATGCAATTAAAGGCATGTAATTATGTTTTAAAAATAGGTATTGGTAGATAAATGCAACTTCACTTTTTTTTTTACTATTGAATAGAAAATGAATTAATTGTAGTTTAATTTTGCTCTTATATACCAGCATACACAACTCTGTACAACACATTTTACAAGACAAGTGTGCTAATAAAATACAGCTCTCATTATTAATATATAACTAGCATAAGGTAAAATGCCATCTTTACTAGATTTATAATTTAAGTACATAAATATTTAAAAGATCCCTTTAATTTTTTAAATTAATATTAGCTTTGCATTTGTTCAGGGAAACTCTTCAAATGACTCACATTGCTTTTGAAATGATAATATGCACTTATATGTATTATTTAAGTATTCATATTCGTGAGGTATAACTAGATTTTCTTAAATGGTGACAATTAAAATTATTTTTAGCCATTAGAAAAAAAATACCAGGAAGTAACAGAAAAACTAATTTAAAACTCTTAGTGACACCTTTTGAAATACCTAATATAATAAAAGAGTAATATGCAAATTGACTGTTACTCTGAGACACCTAAGCCATGCCCACCAGCCAAGCCATGCCCCAGCCAATCAGAGAGGCTGTATGCAAATTAACCCAGCCAAGATGGAGGCCGGCAGCCATGGAGCTAGAGCAAACAGGAGGCTTCCGTTGCAACTGCCTGCCTAGGCTGGCTGAGCCTCTGCTCATGGCAACAATGTTTCAATTATAGAAGCCACAGAGCTGAGGCAAACAGGAGGCTTTGTTACCTGCCTAAGCCTCCACTCAATGTAACAAAGTTTCAATTATAAAAGATAAATAAACCCTAGAAACCTGATTCCAGCCAGCCTTGCTGGGATCTTGAGTCAATCGGAGCTGTGGGCAGCCTGAAAACGGCCCTCAGCCCCTCACCTAGGCTGCCCAGGCACCCCAGTAGGAACCCTAACCCTGAAGGGACTGTGGGCAGCCTGAAAATGGCCCTCAGTCTCTCACCCAGGCTGGCCACACCCCCATGGGTGAGGGTCCCCACTGGGGGGCTTGGCAAACAGCCATCAGCCCCTCACTGAGGCTGGCCAGGCACGCCAGCAGATGGACATTCCCAGAGGGGTCCCAGACTGCAAGAGGGCACAGGCCAGGCTGAGGGACCCTCCCAAGTGCACAAATTTTTGTGCACCGGGCCCCTAGTGTAATAATAATAATAATAGTAATAGATTATTAGGCCTTCATATATGCCAGACACTGTTCTAGGAATTTTAGGTCTATAAGCCATTTAATCTATAATAATAAAAGCATAATATGCTAATTAGACCGGGCAGCTGAACAACCTTCTGGATGTCATTCTGGATGTCCTTCCCGACGAAGCTGCTGTGGCGGGGACAGAGGCTGAGGTGGTTAGGGACCATCAGGAAGCAGGCAAGCAATTAGGGGTGATCAGGCAGGCAGGCAAGTGGTGAGGGGCGATGAGACAGGCAGGCAAGCAGTTGGGGCAATGAGGCAGGCAGGCAAGCAGTTAGGGGTGATCAGGCAGGCAGGCAAAGTGATTAGGGGTGATCAGGTAGGTAGGCGAATGGTTAGGGGTGATCAAGCAGGCAGGTAGAGTGTTTAGGGGCAATCAGGCAGGCAGGCAGAGAGGTTAGGGGTCATCAGGTTGGCAGAGTGGTTAGGGGCGATGTCAGCTGATGTAAGCATGACTAGTTAATTATGTCACTTTCTCCATGACCAAAGGTGAGGTCTGGCGTCAGTGCAGGAAGAGTGCACCTAACAGCTAAACATGATTGGGCCAGCAGTCCAGAGATCCCCTTCCTGCCACTTAAGTTGTATGTCATTAAAACCTTGGTAAAGATTTTTAGTTGCCCTTTTTAGGACCCAGAAACAACTGTCTTCTTGGAGCAGAACCTGCTATGAAGATCCTGCCTTGTTTTCTGACCAGCTACGTTTCTTTCTAACTTCAGCAGTTATTCTGAATATTCATTAAAGTTTGTCCTCAGACTCCCACATATCGTGTCCTACTTCAGGTAGAAATGCAACATCATCAGGTATCATTTCCTTCAACTTAATACCTATTTCTCATAAATCTCTCCAGATCCACACACACAGTCCCTTCAGCCTCAGAAGGTGTGCGCAGGCTTCTGCTGCTCAGAGTCAACCCCCGACCAGGGTCCTTGATTTTGTACCTTCCCATCTCCTGGGATGTTTTGCCTTACCAATGTATTTTCTTTGATGCTTATCCCTCAGTGTACAAATTGTCTGAATATTTTTCTATCTTTAAAGATACCACTCAACATTGGCTGGTGTGGCTCAATGAGTTGAACATCGTCCTGTGCAATGACACATGGCCATGTTGCAGGCTTGATACCCAGTCCGGGTGCATGTGGAAGGCAGCAACTCATGTTTCTCTTTCACATCAATGTTTCTTTCTCTCCCTCCCTTTCACTTTCTAAAATCCATGAAAAATATTTTAAAAAAAGATAGCATTGATTTTTCTTTTATTGTCTACTAGCATCTGATTTCCTCTTGTCTTGCTCTTTCATCCCATTTTTCCCTAAAATGGTCTCCACCTTCCAGGTCTTATGCATCTTTCATTCTCATTTTGCCCTCTGCAATGTGGCTTCTGTCTGAAACCAACCATTAAAAGCACTCTTGAGATAACTGAGGACCTTGTAAGTGCTAAATCCCATGGATGCTTTCCAGTTTCTGTCTTTCAGAAGTTCTCGATTGCATTTGCTACAATTGCTTATTTACTCCTGCCTGAAATGTCCTGTTCTCTCGGGTGAGGGATTCCGTGTCCCCCTCTCTCCCTGCTCCCCTCTGACACCTCATTCTTAGTTACCTTTGGGGATGCTGACCTGTTGCCACCTCAGGCTGACATGCCACAGAGTAAAAACCTTGCTCAGCTCCTTCCCTTTTTCTACTTCTTCCTGGTAAATATCATGGTTTGGCTCTAATTTACCACACTTATGTTACCGATTCCCAGATCTTAAACTGTAGCAAAGATTTTTCCACTGAGTTTCAGTTTTATGTTCCTAATTGCTGTCTGAACATTTTGGCTGCATGTTCCATAGGCATCCCAAATGTAACACGACACAGATTAAACTCATCATCTTCTCCCAACTGCCGGCCCACCCTGCTTCTCCTCTGCATCGGCACCTCAGATGGCAGCACCAGCTTCCACATTTCCTTTTTGCTCCCAAGCATCCTTTCTTGAGCTGTGGTTCCCTTAACTCAGTCTGATCTTGTTTGCTTTTGTTAATTTCTCCCTTTTTATAGTTGCTATTTATGGATGACACTCCTTGCTCGCTCATGTAATTAATGTATGTATATCTTTTCTCTCATGTCAAAGGATTTGAGATGGGAGCAAGAAGCTGCAGCAGAACAAAATATGCCATCTTGAACTAAACCCACTGGTATTATATTTTTAAATAACTGAATTTTATGCTATGATAAACAAATCTACATTCAACAAATACTATAAAATAAAGTAATAATTTTGTATGGTTGACATATGATATCTCAAAGTTTCAAAATATTTTATCTGTTTTTATAACTAACTAGAGGCCCATTGCAGGAAGATTCCTGCAAGAATAGGGCTTCCTCAGCCCATTGCTGCAAGAATAGGGCTTCTTGAGCTGGAGCAAAGCAGAGAAGGGAGTGAAGTCCACCAAGGCTGGCTTCGCTCTCTTCTCCGCTGCCTCGCTCCCTCTCTTTTCCACTGTCTCCGCTGCCTCTGCTCCATTCCCTTCTCTGCTGCTTTGCTCCCTTCTGCAACACTTGGTTTCCTTCTGTGCTGAGTTCAGTCTTCGCTCCATGCCTGTGTATGCAAATTAACTGCCGTATTTGTTGAGTTACTTTGCATATCACTCTGATTGGCTCATGGGCGTAGTGGAGACACCAAGTTGCATGTTACTCTTTTATAGGTGTAGATTGCTAGTTAATACTGTTATAAAAATGGGAGTTAAAAGATTAGGCCCCAGCTGCTGCAACGTGTCACTAAAAGTGTTTATGAAAACTGTATGTATAGAGGAGAAAGACCACCAGGGATGAAGGTCAAGATTACACTTACGTTACACTAGGAATTAAGTGCAATTGGAAAAGTTAGAAAAATCTGCACACCAGTGAGGTCAGACTTTCCAGGCAGCCAGCTGGTTGTTCCAGTTTATTTTAAAACTAAAAGAAAACACACAGTGACATACCCACAGGTACCCCTTCTCCACACACACAATTAATTGTTCACAAACACACACACTGATCCAGACAATACATATCTGGAGAAATGCCCGTAAGGATCCCAAACAATATAGGATTTATGAATCCATCACCGTATCACAGACAGCCACCACCACAGGCACTGGGTTGTCATCTTGTGCTTGTTGCTACCACTCCTTTTCGAATAGTGTGGGAGACCAGAGGGACACCCTCTGCCTCCAGGAGCACAGAGTGCGGTTAGTGAGCCTTGGGTGTCTTCCCTACTATGCAATGCACTCAGCACTTCCTTTTCTGTGTTCACAGAAACCATGATTATCAAATTCTACAAAAACAGTTCAAAAAATCTATTTGCTTTTGAGAATCTGAGAGATATATACATATCTTTTATTTGTTTACCATAGGGGATTAAGTGTCTGACAAAGTTTATAAAGCACTTTGAGGTTCTGGAATAAAAGAGATGATTACAAAGAAGTATAAGAGTCTTAAAGAAGAGTAAAAAGAGAGTATCTGGCACTCTTTCCCCCTTCATTTTTATTTTAATAGAAATTCTATGATCAGAGGGGACACATAGATAGGAGATGGCAGTGGACTTATAAGAAGAAGTAATAAGTGATTTAATAAAAGATAGAATTCATAATGTATTAGAACATGGCTTTTTGAGCCAGAGATTTGAGTTTGAATACTCACTCGCTCCCATTTACAATGTGTCAGGCGTTATTCTATAAACTTTAAAATAATCAACTACTATATGCTTATAACATTTGTATGAAGTAGATACTGTTAATATTCCTATTTTACAGATGGGTAAACAGAGGCACAGAAAAGTTAGTCACTTGCTCAAGTCTTAAGGTCACATAACTGGCAAGTGGCAGAGCCAAGACAGGCTGAGAAAATATATAATTCTCATAGTAGTATTAATGGTAGCTAACAATCAGTTGAAAAGTTACTCTTTCCCAGCCTCTATGGTGTCTTACATACATGGTGCATAAGAACGGGAAAATATTAGTTTTTAAATTTTAAATAATGAATTATACCCCTCATAAATATGCAGTAGGATGTTTATAAGTAAATATTTAATTGATAATATATATTTTCCTTATAACACATTTTAATTAATTCATGATTTGGCAGGATAAAAAGCATAACTGAAGCTAACATTTCTTAATGTGCTTATGCAGTCATTTGATCCAATTTTCAGGAGCAATTTAGATTGGGCATTATTTGCTTTTATTATGTGCTATGTTGTTTGCCTTTATATTCAGCTCTAGGATATAGCTGATACAAATATAAAAACCTCTCCCAAGCACCATTAGATAATGATACCTATCTGATAAAAATGAGTTTTTGAATAAATATAATGGAAAGACATAAGTATATCTGCATTTGAAGTACCATAGGTGATCCTGATAACTTATTCCAAAATAGTTTGGCACATTTACAGGAGCAATGAATACAAGACATAACGTAATTTTATAGCTGAGAATGGCTACAGAAAATACAAACAAATAAATAGCTCATGTCCCCACACACATATGAATTTCATTTTGCATTGTGTGAGGAGTATTGCTCTGTAATAACTTGACAGTTTTGCTGAATTTAGCTTCTGGCATTGAATGTGGACATCCAGTCACATAATAAATGTGTCATCACTACTAATATTGAGAGCAGTTGAAATAAGAGGGCATGGAATCAAGAAAAAAAAACACATGAAAATGAGATCAAGAGAGAAAGGTAAGATACACACAGTATTTGTCCAAATAACGTGGAGAAAAAAATGAACTGAAGAAACAATACTTGAGACTGTTTATTCTCATGAAAACGAGTAAGAAAAACTATACAACACATTATAAGTAGCCAAAGTATAGTTTATAAGTAAGAAAAATGGCTGTGTCTCTGTAGATAGATATGTTTTAATGAATACAGTGACATTCAAATATGAAACCTCTGCTAGAGATAAAAAACATTGACCCTAGTGATTATTTTTCATATATGTTTTTACTATTTTTAAAAAATATATTTTTTTATTGATTTCAGAGAGGAAGGGAGAGGAAGGGGGAGATAGAAATACCAATGATGAGAGAGAAACATTGATTGGCTGCCCCGTGCAAGCCCCCTATTGGGGATCAAGCTGAAATTCAGGCATGTGCCCTGACAAGGAATCAAACTGCAACCTCCTGACTCATAGGTTGATGCTCAACCACTGAGCACACCAGCCAGCCCCCCTCCCCCATTTTTTTACACTTAAAATTTATATAATTTTATTAACCAATGTTACTCCAGTAAATTCAAGAAAAATTAAAAACAACTTAATACTGATGCCTTGTGTTTAACTCATAAGATCTATTTCTTTCTTCGGACATCCAGAAATGTAGGTAATTCTTTGCCTACCCTAGATTCATGAACATTATTGTCCTATTTTCCCCCTCAAAGCATTTCTTTTTTTTTTAAATTTAAATTCTTTATTGTTTAAAGTATTACATGAATCTCCTATTTCCCCTGTGGACTTCTCCCTGGCCGCTCCCACTCTCCAGCACATGCCCTTATGCTCCTACTGTCCGTGTCCATTGGTTATGCTCATATGCATGCACACAAGTCCTTTGGTTGATCTCCTACCCCCTCACCCAACCACCCTGCCCCCACCCCCCTGCTTTTCCTTATAGGTTGGACAGGCTGTTTGATGCTTCTATATCTCTTGTTCTATTTTTGTTCATCAGTTTATGTTGTTCATTATATTCCACAAATGAGTGAGATCATGTAACATTTACCTTTCTCTGACTGGCTTATTTGCTTAGCATAATGCTCCATCTATGCTGTTACAAATGGTAAGAATTCCTTCTTTTTTGTGGTCCATTGGTGGTTCTCGAGGTCTGAAAGGTTGGCGACTGCTGCCACAGTGCAGATGGGCAATTAGGCTGTTTCCAAATCTCAGCTATTGTAAATGGTGCTGCTATGAACATAGGGGTGCATATACCCTTTCTGAATAGTGTTTCTGTTTTCTTGGGAAATATTCCTAGAAGTGGGATTACTGGGTCAAATGGGAGTTCCATTTTTAATTTCTTGAGGAAACGCCATACTGTTCTACACAGTGGCTGCACCAGTCTGCATTCCCACCAGCAGTGAAGGAGGGTTCCTTTTTCTCCAAATCCTCACCAGCACTTGTCATTTGTTGATAGGCATTCTGACAGGTGTGAGATGGTACCTCATTGTTGTTTTGATTTGTATCTCTTGGATGATTAGTGACTTTGAGCATGTTTTCATATGTCTCTTGGCTTTCTGTATGTCCTCTTTGGAAAAGTGTCTATTTGGGTCCTTTGCCCATTTTTTGATTGGATTGTTTACCTTCCTTTTGTTAAGTTGTATGAGTTCCCTATAAATTTTTGAGACTAAGCCCTTATCAGAGTTAACATTGGCAAAAATGTTCTCCCATGCAGTGGGCTTTCTTGTTGTTTTGTTGATGGTTTCTTTTGCTGTGCAGAAGGTGTTTATTTTCATGTAGTTCCATTTGTTTATTTTCTCCTTAGTTTTCATTGTCCTTGGAGCTATATCAGTTAAGATATTGTTATGACAAATGTCTGCTATTTTGGTGTTTATGACTTCTTCTAAGATTTTTATGGTTTCCCATCTTATGTTTAAGTCCATTATCCACTTTGAGTTTATTTTTGTGTATGGTGTAAGTTGGTGGTCTAGTTTCATTTTTTTTTTTGCATTTGGCTGTCCAATTTTCCCAACACCATTTACTGAAGAGACTGTCTTGACTTGACTGTATGCTCTTGCCTCCTTTGTCAAATGCTAATTGAGCATAATGGCTTGGGTCAATTTCTGGAATAGCTGTCCTGTTCCATTGATCTGTATGTCTGCTCTTGTGTCATTACCAGGCTGTTAGATTACAGTGGCTTTATAGTATAACATGATATCTGATATTGTGATTCCACCAGCTTTGTTCTTCTTTTTTAAGATTGCTGTAGCTATTCAGGGTCTTTTTTTTTTTAAATTCCAGATGAATTTTTGGAGAGTTTGTTCTAGATCTGTGAAATACACTATTGGTATTTTAATGGGGATTGCACTGAATCTATAGATTGCTTTGGGTAATTGGACATTTTAATGATGTAGATTCCACCAATTCATGAACATGATATATTCTTCCATTTGTTTATGTCTTCCCCTATCTCTTTTTTCAGTGTCCTATAATTTTCTGAGTACAGGTCCTTTACCTCCTTGGTTAAATTTATTCCTAGGTATCTTAATTTTTTGTTGCAATGGTAAATGGGTTTGTTTTTTCAGTTTCTCTTTCTGTGAGTTCACAGAAATAGAAGACATAGATTTCTGGGTGTTAATTTTGTATCCTGCTACATTGCTGAATTCATTTATTAATTCTAGTAGTTTTTTGATGGAGTCTTTAGGGTTTTTTATGTGATCTGTGAAAAATGACAACTTTACTTGTTCTTTTCCAATTTGAATGCCTTTATTTATTCTTCTTGTCTGATCACTATGACTAGCACTTCCAATACAATGTTGAACAGGAGTGGGCACCCCTGTCTTGTTCCTGTTCTTACAGGAAATGATTTTAGTTTTTGCCCATTGAGTATAATCACTGTAGGTTTGTCATATAAGGCCTTTGCCTTTATTATATTGAGAGATGATCCCTCTATTCCTTCTTTACTGAGTGTTTTTATTAGGAAAGAGTGTTGGGTTTTGTCAAATGCCTTTTCTGCATCAATTGATATGATTTTGTGATTTTTGTCTCTTGATTTATTTATAAGATGTATCACGTTTATTGATTTGGGGATGTTGGACCAGCCTTGCATCCCTGGAATAAATCCCTCTTGGTCATGGTGTATGATCTTTCTAATGTAATGCTGGGTCTGGTTTGCTAGGATCTTGTTGAAGATTTTAGCATCTTTGTTCATCAGGAATATTGGCCTGTATCTCTTTCATTGTGTTGTCTTTATCTGGCTTTGGGATTAGGGTAATGCTGGCTTCATAGAAAGAGCTTGGAAGTGTGCCTTCCTCTTGAAATTTTTGAAATAGTCTGAGAAGGATAGGTTTTAGTTCTTCTTTGAATGTTTAATAAAACTCCCCTGTGAAGCTGCCTGGCCAAGGGCTTTTGTTTGCTGGAAGTTTTTTGATGACTGCTTTAATTTCATTGGTAGTATCAGGCTATTCAGGTTTTTTGATTCTTCCGGGTTGAGTTTTAGAAACTTGTATTTTTCTAGGAAAATGTTCATTCTGTCAAGGTTGTCAAGTTTGTTGGAGTAGAGTTGTTCACAGTATTTTTTTTTATAATCTTGTGTGTCTGTGGGTCAGTTGTTACATCACTTCTTTCATATCTGATTTTGTTTATTTGGGTCCTCTCTCTTTGTTTCTTAGTGAGCCTGACAGAGGTTCATCTATGTTGTTCATCCTTTCAAAGAACCAGCTCTTGGTTTTATTGATCATTTGTGTTTTTTTTTGGGTCTGTATGTCATTTATTTCCGCTCTGATCTTTATTATTTCCTTCCTTCTGCCTACTCTGGGCTTTTCTTACGGCTCTTTTTATTTTATTTATTTATTTATTTATTTATTTATTTATTTATTTATTTATTTATTTTTAATGAATTTGTTTATTGCATATGATAGCTTTCTAAATGTTAAAGATATTTTAATTTCAAACATTTTCATTATTATAATATTTGTCACAGTGATTTGTGATGGGCCATCTTTGATGTTACTATTGTAATTGTTTTGGGATGTCATGACAAGTGAATGTAATCAATATATGTGTGTGTTCTTACTGCTCCATTGACCAGCTATACCTCTCTCCCGTTCTCGCTCCTTCTCTCCCTCTCTTCCTCCCTTTGTCTTTTCTTAGGCTTCCGTATTCCTTTTGACACAATAATATTAAAATTAGGTCAACCAATAACCCTCAATGGCTTCTTAAGTGTTCAAGTGAAAGGAAGAGTCATATGTCTCTCACTTTAAGTCAAAAGCTAGAAATGAGTAAGTACAGCGAGGAAGGCATGTCAAAAGTGGAGACAGGCTAAAAGCTAGGCCTCTTGTGCCAGTTACACAAGTTGTGAATATAAATGAAAAGTTCTTGAAGGAAAGTGAAAGTGCCACTCCATTGGACACATGAATAATCAGAAAGTGATACAGCCTGATTGCTGAAATGGAGTTTAGTGGACTGGACAAAAGATCAAACCAGCTACCACATTCCCTTAAACCAAGAGAGGAGAGGAAGCTGCAAAAGAAAAGCTTAAAGCTAGTAGAGGTCAGTTCATGAGGTTTAACGAAAGAGGCTGTCATCACAATGAAAGTGCCGTGCTAACGCAGAAGCTGCAGAGAGTTATGTAGAAAACCGAGCTGTAGTTATTACTGAAGATGGCCACACTAAACAACAACTAACCTCCTACAACTTTCATAGCTAGAGAAGTCAATACCCATCTTCACAGCATCAAAGGACAGACTGACTCTCTGGTTAGGGGCTAATGCCCTGGCGACTTTAAGCTGAAGCCGGTGCTCATATACCATGCCATAAGTCCTATGGTCGTGCTTTACAAATGGAACAACAAAGCCTGGGAGAGAGCACATCTGTTTACGACATGGTTTACTGAATATTTTAAGTCTACTATCAAAACCTCCTGCTCAGAAAAAAAAGATTTCTTTTAAAATATCACTGCTCATTGACAATGTATCTGGTTACCTAAGAGCTCTGATGAAGATGTACAATGAGAGAATGTTCTGATGAAGATGTACAATGAGAGAATATTGCTTTCTTGCCTGCTAACACAACATCCATTCTGCAGTCCTTATGTCTTATTATGTAAATAAGACATTATGAAATACATATATGACTGCTAGGGGCTCCGTGCGGAGATCTGTGAACCAGTGGGGTCCCTCAGCCTGGCTTGTGCCCTCTTGCAATCTGGGTAGTAGTGGGTGAAGTGGCAGGAGGCTAGGGAGGAGCCTGAGCCCCGGCCGGGTGCTGCTCCTGCTCATCCTGGTCCCACTGTGCCTGCCACCACCTCTGTTTGTAGTGCTGCATGGAGGTGGGAGAGGTTTGTGCTGCTGCAGCTGTGCTTGCCAGCTGGGAGCCCGACGTGTGGTGCTCATTGGTCAGCTGAGTAGCATTCCCCCTGTGGGAGCCCACTGACCACCTGGGGGCAGCTACTGCATTGAGTGTCTGCACCCTGGTGGTCAGTGTGCAGCATAGTGACTGGTCAACTGGTTGTTTGGTCATTTGGTCGCTTAGGCTGTTATATATAGAGACTAGAGGCCCGGTGCATGAAATTCATTCACGATGGGAGGGTCCCCTCAGCCCAGCCTGAACCCTCTCCAATACAGGACCCTTAGGGGGATTCCAACTGCAAGTTTAGACCTGATCCCCAGTTGGACATCCCTCTCACAATCCTGGACCGCTGGCTTCTAACTGCTCACCTGCCTGCCTGATCATCCCTCACTGCCCCTCTGCTGGCCTGATCACCCCTAATCATCTCTGCCTGCTGGCGTGATTGCCCCCAACTGTCCTCCTTTGCCCCCCGCTGGCCTGGTTGCTCCCAACTGCCCTCCCCCCCTTGCTGGCCTAGTCACCCCATGCAGCCTGCTGCTCAGTCATCCATTTGGTTGTGATGGTTGTTTAGGCTTTTATACAGATAGAGAGCTGCCATAGATAGTGATTCCTCTGATGGATTGGGGCAAAGTCAATTGAAAAGCTTCTGGAAAGGATTCACTATTCCAGATGTCATTAACATCATTCATGATTCATGGAAAGACATCAAAATACCAACATGACAGGAATTAGAAAGACGTTTATTCCAACCTTCCTGGATGACGTGAGGATTCAAGAGTTCAGTAGAAGAAGTAACTGCAGGTGTGGTGGAAATAGTAAGGGAGCTAGAACCAGAAGTGGATGTGACTGAATTGCTGCAATCTCAAGATAAAACTTTAATGGATGGGAGTTGCTTCTTATAGATGAGCAAAGAAAGTGGTTCTTGAGACGGAATTTACTCTGGGTGAAGAAGCCGCGAAGGTTGTTGAAATGACAACAAAAAGTTTATAATAGTACATAAACTTAGTTGCTAAAGCAGTTGGCAGGGTTTGAGAGGATTGGCTCTGATTTCGAAAGAAGTTCCACTGTGGGTAAAATTCTATCCAACAGCATCATATGCTACAGAGAAATCATTTCTGTAAGGAAGAGTCAATAGTTGTGGCAATCTTTATTGCTCTGTTATCTTAAGAAATTGCCAGTCACCCCAATCTTCAGCAATCACCACCTGATTAGTCAACAGCCATCAACATCGAGGCAAGACACTCCACCAGCAAAAAGATTAGGCTGCTTAAGGCTCAGATGATGATTAGCATTTTTAAGCTATAAAGTATTTTTTAATTAAGGTATGTGCTTATTTTTGTAAATGTAATAATATTGCACACTTAATAGACTACGGTATAGTGTAAAAACTTTTATATGTACTCAGGGACCAAAGCTTTGTGTGACTTACTTTATTGTGATATTTGCTTTATTATGATGGTCTGGAACCAAATCCATAATATCTCCTAGGTATGCATGTATGCAAAACAAAAGATTTTAAAAATATACCATCCTATATAATAAAAGGCTAATATGCAAATTGACCTAACACCAGTACAACTGGTTGCTATGACATGCACTGACCCTCACGGGGCAGATGATGCTCAATGCAGGAGCTGCCTGGTGGTAGGTGCACTCCCACAGGGGGAGCACTGCTCGGTCAGAAGCCAAGCTCATGGCTGGTGAGTGCAGTGGCAGTGGCAGGAGCCTCTCCCACCTCTGTGGCAGGCGGACATCCCCCAAAGGGGTCCCAGACTGTGAGAGGGTACAGGCCAGGCTAAGAGAACTCCCTCCCTAAGTGCATGAATGTTGCGCACTAGGCCTCTAGAACTGTTAAGAAAAATCCAGTTTGTCCTGACCGGTTTGGCTCAGTGGATAGAGCATTGGCTTGTGGACTGAAAGGTCCCAGGTTCGATTCCGGTCAAGGGCATATACCTTGGTTGCGGGCACATCCCCAGTGGGAGGTGTGCAGGAGGCAGCTGATTGATGTTTCTCTCTCATCAATGTTTTTTAACTCTCTATCCCTCTCCCTTCCTCTCCGTAAAAAAATCAATAAAATATATTTTAAAAAAAGAAAAAAAAAGCCAGTTTAAAAAAATACTTTAAAATTTTTTGTTCCAGAACAAATCTCTGCTATTTTTTAATTCTTTTTTATTTTGCTTTCTGAATAGTCAGCCAAATGAAATTGAGAGGGACAAAGTTGATTAAACCAGTTTTCTGAAATCAATTCAAATCATTGTTGATCAATAAACATCAATTAAGGGGTTCAGCATTACAGATAATGCGTAAAACATACTAAATGGTTAAGTGTGATAAAGTGAAGTGAATGGCTATATGAAGTAACTAAGTTTCATTGAATCTCTTTCTTTGTAACATTATGTGAATATATATATATATATATATATATATATATATATATATAGCCTGGCAAGTAAATTTCTAAGAGAAATAAATTATATTATGCTATGTATAGACTGCCCATTTAATAACACTCTAATACATCACAGTATGAGAGAAATGCACACTAGAGAAAATGCTGTTATTCTTCATAGAAAAATCCATGAGTCAAGTTATGCAACAATTAATTGATGATAAATGATTTAATTCTAGAACTCAGAATAGCTTATTTAAATGCCACCAGAAAAAAAACCCCTTACCCGCAAAAAGGAGTCTAGGGATCCATTCTCCATATATTCCACCACAATCATAACTGGCCGGCCTGCAAATAGAGCAAGGGAACACAGGATTAGAGCAATCACAGAAATATGTGCTGCACTTAGAGATTTCCAGCTGCAGCAGCTAAATTATTTGTATTTTATTAATAGGAATTTCATTTTCCAACATGCTTTTATAAAAGTACTCATACTGCACACCTCTCCATTTCTTTATAGCATTATTTCTTTTGAGTTCATAAAAGGAAAATGAATTACAATATGAATTACAAAAGAATTAAGCACTTCCTTTTCTAAAGCCCTGTAATCACTCATTTGTTTAGATTATGTTCTTTATGTCTTGAGCTTTTCCTTAGCAGATAATCAACAAGCTGAAGTCAGGGTTTGAATAGTTACTGTAACGGCGTTGGCAACTGTGCTACAACTTCTATAGTGGTGCCATAATCATGGCTGAATTACATCAGAGTAGCATTTCCGAAATGTTCCTAAGGCAAAGCAGAAAAGAGAAATTCATAAATTCTCTTTAAGAAATGATAAACCATCGGTCATAGTCTGCTTTTAAAGGCTCGTGAGTAGAAAAATGCCAGTAGATTGATGAATGCTACCAAGTTGGTGGGATCTGTAATAATTCTTGATCATCTCTTTATTGGACATAGATTAGATCAACAGAACAATGATGGCAGTACATGAAAAATAAGTAACTCTGATTTCATAGTCTAGTGCAGAAGCTAAAATCAGAAACTGAACATCATTTCTTTTATATCATATCTGTTTGCAATTGTTACAGTTCCTAATACTGCTATTAGGTAGCATATTTGATATAAGTAACTTTGATTTGTTTCAAAGAAAATAATCTATTTGTTCTGCTCAATTTCCCGAGTTTAAAAGATAAACTCATTTCAGATGAAGGGAAAATGTTATTTACCTGAAATAAACATGTATGACACCTTTACTTTTTACATCTGTATTTCTTGCTTCTCATTGAAATTTTTAGCAATTTAATCTGCACTGTGCATAGAGTTTTTTCTCATGAGTATAAAGATCTGGGAAGAAATTATGTGTGCCAATCACGGAAAAATTAGGTCTCATGTTGTAAGTCATGTCCCTTTTACAAGTCTAAGCCTTGTGGGTTAGAAAGGGTGATAGTAATAACTTACTACAATGTCTAAAAATGCTAGATTTTTATAGTTGAATCTGTATTTTAAAGAAAGATGTGCTAAAGTATAAATGTAATAATAAAGTTCCCAATTTATCATGCATAGAATTAGAACCCAAAGAAGACATCCATTTTGTTGGATCTATATAATGTTCCCTAAAATCATTAATTTCACCCAAATACAGATAAAGAACTTTATCAGAAAATACTGAGGTCAAGTGAACTGTCAGCACTATCATAATCAGTGACCTAGAAAATCAGGCTTTAAATCTGAAAGGTTGTAGTGCATTATTTTATTTGACTATTGATTTCAAAGAGCTTAGAGACTAGGAGCCTGATGTAAACACTTGGTTACCAAGGTAGGGAAAACATAAAAGATCATCTTAATATCCTACCCAATAAAAGGGTAATATGCAAATTAACCATCACTCCATCACAAAGATGGTGGTGCCCATAGTCACAAGATGGCGGCACCCAGTCCTCTCAGTCCCACTGGAGTCCCCCAGTCCTCGGGGGCAAGGGCATTTGGTGAGAGTAGATTGTGTGAGTGGCCAGGTGGAATGCTTACTTTGAGGCCTTGCCCAAGCGGCGGCAGAGGCTTTAGCAGGCCCAGAGACGGAGGAGGGTGTGCCAGCAGCGGCTTGCCAGCAGTCCCGCCTCTGTGCGTGAGCTGCAGAGGAAACACCTTTTCTGACTACTCATTGGCTAAGCTCCCTGTACGCCACTGGCAGCGTTCTTGGTAACTTGAGTAATAAGGATCCAAGAAGGTGATCTAGGGTTTTTCCACCTCACTCCTGGAGGAAAAAAACGAAGGTCCGCGGCTGGAGGGCTAAGAAATGTCATGTCCTGCCCTAGCCGGTTTGGCTCAGTGCATAATGTCTGGGCCTGAGGACTGTAGGGACTGGGTTCGATTCTGGTCAAGGGCATGTACCTAGGTTGCAGGCTCCTCCCTGGCCAAGGCCCAGGTCAGGGCATATGCAGGAGGCAACCAATTAAAGTATCCCTCTCACTTTGATGTTTCTCTCTGTCTTTCCCTTCTCTTCCACATTCTCTAAAAATCAATGGAAACATATCCTCAGGTGAGGATAAAAAAAAAAAAAAAAGAAATGTCATGTCCTATGAAAGACACAGCTTGAAAATGCCTAAAGAAAGTTGTCATTTTTTCATGTTGAAGGAACTGGAGTCTGTGTTGATGAAAACACCTTGGTGGCTGTGGCAGCCAGTAGTGGCAGCCGCAGTGGGGTGATGGGGCTGGCGCCTTCCCCTGATCAGACTGGTCACCTTCCACAGAAGGAGGCCAGATTACGGCTTAGGCCCGCTAAGCTGTCAGTGGGACATCTCCCGAGGGCTCCCAAACTGTGAGAGGGGGTAGGCTGGGCTGAAGGACCCCCTTCCCCCGCCCAGTACATGAATTATAAATATAAAAATTCTTAGATCAATATATCAGTTTGATGTATATTAGATTATGGATGTTAAGAGGACATGTTGGGCCCTGATCAGTTTGGCTCAGTGGGTAGAGCGTCAGCCTGAGGACTCAAGGGTCCCAGGTTCGATTCTGGTCAAGGGCATGTACCTTGGTTGTGGGCACATCCCAGTGGGGAGTGTGCAAGAGGCAGCTGATCAGTGTCTCTCATCGATGTTTCTACCTCTCTATCCCTCTCCCTTCCTCTCTGTAAAAAGTCAATAAAATATATTAAAAAAGAGGAGATATTGGGTTACTACAATGACTACCTGAGTTCTTCTGCCCATAGTCACAACATTTCAATCTATCTTGACCATTGCTGCTAGGAAAACATATTTAACTTCTTAAAAATAAAATTTTAAAAATATTTATCCTCTTCCTAAGAATGTCAGTCTTATTAGAATAAAAAGAGTTTGCAAGCACTTCACTTATATTGATATATGCTACTATTATCCCTACTCCATAGATAAGAAAACTGAGGGGTAGAAAGTTAAATTACTTGCCTAAAGTCAAACAGCTAGTAAGTGGTAGTATCAGGCAGCCAGTTAGTCTCAGAACTTAAGCTCTTAACCTTCATGCCATGGTGCCTCTCAGACACTGTTTATAGATCAAAGCGGCAAGCCTCTGTTAGCCAATCCTCACCTCTCCTAACCAGGTTTATTGTTTCCTGATCCATCAGTGGTCATTATCACCTATACTTGTTCATACGTGTCTCCTTCTGCCTTTCTTTTTGGTATTCCCCTGCCAGGATTACCTCCCAACTTGCTTCTCTCTCTCAACATCTCATCTGACAGCTCCCAGACTGTATACACTGCACCTGTTCCTTGAGAGTGTCCCGCAGTGATATTTCCTGTAGTTGCATTCCGTTCACATCTTTGTCTGCATTCTGACATGTGTCTGCTTTTCTATTAGGTTGCTTTTCTTTATCTTCCCATAGATGCGTTGTATCCTAATTCACTGGGTTTCTCAAGGCCACCTCCCATGCAGCTGAGCAGAGTAGGTGCTACATCGAAACAAGCCGATTTTTCTCATCAATTTCACAATTTCTAAGAAAGTAGCCCTGAAGTATTTCAGCAAGATTTTGATCTACATGGATACAAAGTACTTTGAAATTAGTTCTATCTATAACTTCTTGGGAAATACTTTATGCAATCCTAAAATTCATCAGTGACAAGTTTAATCTTCTCATTAAAGATAATGAAGGGTCCGGTGAAGACTCCCTAGTTGTCTCATGAATTATATGTTTCACACCTGAACTGCATCTTTTGTATTTTGTCCAGTAGCCTCAATTGACAGCAGCTGTTGTTAAACTAAGGCATTTTTTAGAATACTGTTAGCATCTAACGTACAATTTGTTGCCTAGTGGCTTCTATAGGGAAGTTAGTTACACTATGAAGATTACAAGCAACTTTAAAGTTCATGGTTACACTTTATAATCAAGAAAATAGATAAATCTAAGGGAAATTAAGGAAATTAGGACATTATTCTTCAAGATCAGGTGAGAGAAGTCATTGGTAACAGTATTTGTTCTGTCTTATTTTTTAATATGTAAAAAATATATATTGCATTGTTTTTGGAAAATACATTTAGAGATGATTAATTCCCTTTTCACATTTTAAAAATATTTCACTTTTTTATTTTTTACCATTTTAGCCACTTATTCCATTTGTGATGTGTGTCACATCACAAAATCAAAATAGTACTTGCATTGTACTGAAATCAATGGACAAATCCCAGGATTCTTGAGTCAGCCAAATCTCAAAATCCACAGATATTTTTAGAAGCCTCATCAGTTTGATTTAAGAGATTTCCAAAAATACTTCTACAAGTCACACAAAAAGTGATTTTTTTTGTTGTTTTTTCTTCATAAATAGCCCAGGAATGGGTATAGATATTTTAAACAGCATTGGAATCAATATCCTATAAGAAATCATTTATATTCTGAACACAATGGATCATAAGATCCCATGTCATTTTTTTTTTTCTGTTGTAGAGAACAATAGTTTTCTTTAACTGGAACTTTTATGAACTACTAACTAATAAATCTCTTTCAAATTGGCAGCTTCCCAGCACTGAAGCTGATTTAATTTAGGTTGTGTGAAGAAACCATGTGATGATGAGACTATAATTTCTTGTGCTATTGTTAAAGAAAACAAAAGAAAGGCATTTTTTTTTTTTTTTTAAATCTTGGGGAAAATATTTTCTGAGTGAATTATTATTTTTCTTTTTTGCTTTAGCGATGATTTGTGAAAGAAGGGGATTACAGAGATTTAACATTTTCATAGAAATAATGAGTTTGTGCTGAATGTAGTATTTTGTATCAACTTGGCAGTTTCTTATGTGCGTGCAGTCAGTAATATCAAAAAAAAACAAATACAAATACAAAACAAATATAAAATCAAAACAAATACAATAATCCAAAAACTCTATTACAGATCTACATTAATTTTAGTTTATTTAACTTCATATCCTGTATATATTTTATCTACCAGGTAATAAAATTTGTGGTAATAACTTGGATTGCCAGATTGCCTGTATTCTCTCCCCGAAGTTGCAATTCAGTACTTTTAAAGCCAATTATTTAATCTATTTTTACCTCCCCTGTTTCTGCTGTGGACATACATTTGCACAAAATTATCTATATATATAAAAGTCTAAGCGACCGTTTGACCATTTAACTGTTCGACCAGTAACTATGATGTACACTGACCGCCAGGGTCAGACACTCAACACACAGGCATGGAAACATGGAACAGACTGATGAATCTCAGAGGAAATGGGGAGAGAGGAGGGTGGGAAGAAATTAACCAAAGATCTTATATGCATATTAGAGGCCCGGTGCACAAATTCATACACTGGTGGGGTGCCTTGGCCTGGCCTGCAGGAATTGGGCTGAAATTGGCATCCCCTGAGGGGTCCCAGATTGTGAGAGGGAAAAGGCCAAGCCAAGGGACTCCATCAGTGCATGAATCTATGCACCGGGCCTCTAGTAATATAATAGAAAATTATTTTTATTCACAAGGTAAGTACTAAAACTGGGGGATTATTTTCTCTTATACTCTTGCCTGGTATCAGATCATGTCCCAAATGAATCTTTTCTTCAGTGGGTTCAATGCAAACTTTTAATATTTCTGCAGATTGACACAGACAATAGTGTGGCAAAGGCTTGGGAATGGTGAGTACAGGGAGGAGAGGGTCAATGGGGGGGGGGGGCAAGGGGAGGACACACACACAAAAAACCAAACTGGATATCTGTAATTCTTTCAACAACAAAGATAAACTTAAAAAATAAAAATTTTTAAAGACTAAAATAAACAAACAAACAAATAAATAAATAAATAAGTTTCTTTTCCTTCTATATTCCTATTTTGATTAAAACACTATCATCCATCTACCCAGGTTTGAAACCCTATTGTAATACTACACTCACTCTATCAAACCCTAGTTAGTCCGTAAGTTAAGTTGTGCTAAAATCTATGGAAAATTATCACTGCTTACATTCTGCCTTTGTGGTTCTTTTTGCTTGACTTGCTATAGTAACATTTACTAGTTGTTCTTGCTAATGCTTGTACAGCCCTTATTTTGAACATTCAGTGATATATTAGATATATATTTTTGAATGCCTACTATGTATCATTTCTGGTTTCTGGAGAAACTTCCTCAAGCAATACAAGATCCCTGCTCTCTTGGAGTGCATGGTGGGAAGAGAGATAAAAACAAAAACAAAAAACAAA
>PVJC01013557.1:0-37811 GCA_004026665.1 Murina feae | reverse complement strand
GGGGAGCCGCTCGGGGCCGCTGCGGTGAGTCTAGATGCCCCGAGGCAGTTGGGTCTTGAAGGATGGGTCTGGGTCCCCGCCCTCCTCGCTACTTCCAGGCGCTCCCAAGTCTCCGCCCCAGACGAGCCCCAACCTGCCAGCTGCCCCGCAGACTGGGGAAGGGCAGCGCCTACTGGTTGAGCTGCTGTGGGAAGATAAAGGGGCCCTTGTCCCGGGTGAGGCCGCGACGATGGATGCGACAGAGCGACAGAGCGTCTCTGAACATCCTGGCGAGGCCTGGGGCCAAGAGCCTCCAGGTTGCAGGGAGCAAGGATGAGGCCACTCCCCGAGGCCTCCAGGCCTTTTGGAGAGCTAGTTGATGGAGGGGGTGAGTCGGCCTTCCCCCTCCGGAGGGGAAGTTTCCCTTTTTTGGACGGGGACCGTGGGAAGGCGGGGGCTACGGTATGGAAGGCAGCCTGGGAGGCTTTGCTGGGCTGCTAGACCCCTTATGGTCCTCCTGACACCCTCCTTCCCAGGGTGACCAGTTCCCTGATGTTTATGACAATCATGTTCCTGCTGGGCCTCCTAGTTTAACTCCCAAGAAGACAGCTCTCAGCAGAGCCATTGAGTTTTGTCTGTTTTCCTGCCTTCGAGTGAGTTGTAATGCATGCCCTCTTTTGGGAGCTGGCTGCCTGGGCAACTCAGCCTGCTGCTGCGGTGGCCAGGGCTCATGCATCCCTGGGGCGGTTCAGTGCTATGAGCGATAAGCCATCATGGTTGTCTTAGGTTCAGTGGATCACAGTTCTATATAAGAAAAAATTTATATTGGACACTTCACCCAAATGTCTATGTCTAGTACATTCCACAGTACAGATTTGTTTTTACCGTAATCAGTAACAGACTTGGGAGCACGTTCCTCCGTTTCAGTATTTCTCTTCTTGTCTTCGGTTCCTGATTTCTACGGCATCTGAGTCCAGTCCTTCAGTAAATGGCCAGAGGCTCCCCGGCTGCCTAGAACCTGGACCGGTAACAGCTCAGAGACTTGCTCCCTGCCTCTCCCTGAACCTGGTTGCAAGTTTCCTGGCATTAGGGTCCTAGTTACAGCAGAGACTGAAGGAGGCCTAACGCAGGCAGGCAGTGAGGGCCTCATCTTGTCCAACCTTTTAATGGGTGCGGGAAGGTTAGGGGCCCGGGTATTAGGGTGCAGTATGGAGTCACTTAGGGGCCCAGGATGCATGGACAGTTCTCATGAACTTTGTCCTTTCTAGGTGAAGGCAGCCTTTTCGTCTTCATTATGTTCCAGGTAAATATTTATAATGGCCTCATTTTACCGACCATGGTGCCTGCTTCCTCTACCAGAATTCTAAGAGATCAACCAATGAACTTGTACGCATATATGCATAACCCATGGACACAGACAATGGGGTGGTAAGGGCCTGGCTGGAAGAGGTTAATTGGGAAAAGGAGGACCTATGTAATGCTTTCAACGATAAATATCTAAAAAAAAAAAAAAAAAAAAAGAAGTCTGAAAAATTGTATGTGAACAGTAGGCACGAAGTTCACTTCTTTCTTGTTCCTTCTTGTCTTAATCCCACTCAACCCCAGCTATTTCCTGGTCCTTCACGGCACTCAGGGGAGGAAACCAGGGAGCAGGTGTGGGCCAGTGCTGGCTGGGGACTTTGTACACATTAGAAAGATGACTCAGGGCTCAGGCTTTGTCCCCCCCCCACCCCCCCCTCCTCGCCAGCAACCAGATGAAGCCCCTTGTAGGTCCCTAATCTAGATCTTCTTGGTCTAAGTCATTGTAAGCTTTTGGCTCACAGTGAATGTGACTGCTGGGTGGGTTAAGCCAGGACAATTAAATCTGCTTTCTTAAGGCAAACCCTCAAAAATGACTTTGGATGTTGGTTATTGGTGAGGATAAAAGGGATTCTAGTGCTGCCTCCCAGACCTCATAGAAATGCCTGATCTGTACTGGATGCCCTTTCCAGTACTATGAGGTCACATGACAGTGGGGGTTGGGAGTGAATAAACAAGAACAGTAATCCAAGCTACTGCATGAGCTAAATAAGTTAATGTTTAAAACACTTAGAACAGTGCCTGACACATAGTCCCAGTATGTATTAGCTGCTATTATTCTATTACTAGAGGCCTGGTGCACGAATTCGTTCACTGGTGGGGCCCCTCGGCCTGGCTTGTGGGGATCGGGCCAAAACTGGCTCTCTGACATCCCCTGAGGGGTCCTGGATTGGGAGAGGGTGAAGGCCAGGCTGAGGGACCCCACTGGTGCATTATTGGAGTAGGGCGGGACTGCAAGAGGGCTCCAGGGCATGTCCAGCCCAACTCGCCCAGTTCCAATTGGCCGGACCCCAGCAAACTAACCTACCGGTTGGCGTGTCTGCCCTCTAGTGGTCAGTTCGCATCATAGCGACTGGTTGAACAGTTGAATGGTTGGACACTTTGCATATTAGGCTTATTATTATATAGAATTTGCAGAGTGGAAACAATTCTCAACTGAATGTCAGCATCACTCCTCCAGAAATGCCTCTGCCTTTGTCACCACATACTGTTTCTCCATGTCCCTCTACAGGTCCCAGCCTCCAACTGTGGGTCTTATTACTTCAGACTCTTCCTCCAACTTCTTTTCCTCTTTTCCTTTTTAAGCACACACATTATGTTGAGGAAAAAAATTTAAAAACAAAAACCCAGAAAAACCTCTCCATGAAGATAGTAAAGAGAATAGATTTATTATTGAACTAGAGGCCTGGTGCATAAAAATTTGTGCACTTGGGATGGGGGAGTCCCTCAGCCCGGCCTGTGCCCTCTCCCAGTCTGGGACCCCTCAGGGGATGTCCATCTGCTGGCTTAGGGGATCAGGCTTACGCTGGCAGTCAGATATCCCTTTGGCAGCCCAGGAGCCCTTGGGGGATGTCCACTTGCCAGTGGGGAGCAGGCCTAAGCTGCAATTGGACATCCTTAGCGCTGCCACCACCACTGTGCTGGCAGCTGTCAGCCTGGCTTGTGGCTGAGCAGAGCTCCCTCTGTGGGAGCATAATGACCACCAGGGGGCAGCTCCTGCAATGAGCGTCTGCCCCCTGGTGGTCAGTGTGTGTCATAGTGACCAGTCATTCCCAGTCTTTCTGCTGTTAGGGTCAATTTGCATATTACCCTTTTATTATATAGAATAAGCATTAACCAATGTGTTGTGCATTGTAGACAATCCACTAAGAGAATTTAAAGACAGAGAAATCTCACCCTTTTTTGTAGCTAAGCAGACACAACATTATACATGTTCTCAAAATAGACAATAACTGCTCCTCAAGGAAGGGGTTTGATGCCACCATTTGTCACACATGGTTCATTTTAACTTCACCTGGTAATTTGTGACCATCTGCATAATTAATAGGCTTAATCATAGGAAAAACAAAGTCCTTATATTTTTATGATGAGACTAGAGGCCTGGTGCACGACATTTGTGCACTGGAGGGGGGGTTCCTCAGCCTGGCCTGCACCCTCTCGCAGTCTGGGACCCCCGAGTCTAAGCCGGCAGTTAGACATCCCTCTCATAGTCCAGTCCAGGAGCGTCGGATATCCCCTGAGGGGTCCTTAGCACTGCTGTGGGTATGGGAGAGGCTCCTGCCACCACTGCACTTAGCAGCCGTGAGCCTGGCTTCTGGCTGAACGGTGCTCCCCCTGTGAGAGTGTACTGACCACCAAGGGGCAGTGTCTGCGTTGAGTGTCTGCTCCTGGTGGTCAGTGTGCATCATTGCAACCGGTTGTTCTGCTGTTCGGTCTATTGCCTATTACTTTTTATTATATAGGATGTAGTTTTGCAACGTAGAGCAAGGAGCGCATCTCAGTTAGGCTCCCACCCTCTCACAGAAACTGGGAGACAGGGCTGCTGTCTTCCTAGATTTCAAAGAGCTGGCTCCCAGGTCCTTAGGAAAGACATTCCTGGGGCACAAAACTGACAAGCAGCTTATTTAGCTTCTAGGAAGGTCACACACATTTCAAAGAGACAAAGAACTTACCCTTACAAGTTTGCTGAAGTAAATGCTCTAAGAAAGGGGAAGGTGAGGGAAATCTGTGTTCAACAGGGAGAATCAAGCCTCTTATTGACCATGTTTGATTTGTCCTTACAGTCACCATTTTTCCTTATGTGTGCCACAGGAAGGACCGAGGGCTTGACTTTGCCTGGGCCTTGGGAAGCCCACATCTGCCACATGTGTGTGCCAAAGCTAATGCCCTTTTCTCCAGACTCCCGGACCCTGGTCTCTGTGCCAGTAACTGACTCCCATGTTCTCATTACCTCTCTTTGCAGAACAATTTAGCTTCTGGATCAAAGTTTCTCTCACTGTTATTCCCCAGAGGGTGTGGGTAAGGAAGATGGACCTTAAATTTCATAGATAAAAAAGATTGTTAGTCCTAGCTGGTTTGGCTCAGTGGATAGAGTGTTGGCCTGCGAACTGAAGGGTCTCAGGCTTGATTCCGGTCAAGGGCATGTACCTCGGTTGCAGGCTCCTCCCTGGGATGGGCCTTGGTCAGGGCTCCTGCAGGAGACAATCGATGGATGTCTTTCTCTCACATTGATATGTCTCTTTCCTTCTCTCTAAAAATAATAATAATAATAATAATAATAATAATAATAATAACAACCTTGGGTGAGGATAAAAAAAGGTTGTTAAAGTTTTTCTAAACACAAGAATAATTTTATCCCCTTCCTTCCTCCTATGCCAATGTGGCTCCCACGGCAGCCACTTTAGAGGACAACTTTACTGTTCCCGCTACATGAGCGTTTGGAGCCCGTATTTGACCTGGGATTACATTCATTTGTATTTGTTCCTTGGGGACAAATTGGACATACCAACATGAAACTTGAAACTGTGTAAATATAGGATGTGATTTCAGGGTAGAAACTGTATCTGTTTTTCCAAGCAATAATTTGAGTATCCACCTCTCTCTACTTGCAGGAAGTCCAGCACTTCCTGCTCTGACTGCTGTTACTTGCTTCTCTGCATGTTCAAAGGTCTAACCCAGGAACATTATCCTGCACCATCCAATGGGTCACTGTCTAGTGCTGCAGGAATCCCTGCATGGGCCACATGAGTGACATACACTTGAACTTCCCAATTCTTAGTTCACACAGGCTTGGGCAAGGGTTTTAAGCTAAGTGCTAAGTGCTAAGGGACTGTGCTAGGGCCCTATCCAGCCTCAGCCTCTTAAACCTTTAGGCCTTGGTGATGAGCCTGGTCATTTAACCAAACCACTTTCCCCACTGAGGGGTCCCTCTTGGTACTTTAAGAGTTATTTCCCGCGGAGGGATCTCTTTTAGAACCTTCTCAATCTTTCAGAGGGACTTAATTAATATTGAACAATGTAAAAAGTAATGCAAGTCTCAATCTCTTTTCATCCAGATCCTTTGTGCAGATTTACCCCCTCCTCCTCATTCACCAACTCTGGATACCAAGGGAGTGGGAGATGGGGAGGATGTGGTGGGGAAGGGATAGCCTTTGTGGGACCTCAAAAGGCTGCTGGAGAGGGGGCACTCTGGGCTCAGAGAAGAGTCAAAGAAGGTTTTCTTCCAAGGAGCCATTCCAAGAGAATAAAAGCTGGCAGAGCCTTGCCCATTTGCTGCCCGTCCCACTTTTCCCCACCTCTGCGGCCCCAATCCTAGCAGACGTGCCCAGGTGAAGCCCAAGGAGCCGGCTCAAGCGTCTGTGGATTCATAGGCGCATCTTCAATCATGAACACACTTCTAGGAGCGGTTGATTTTGGTTCTTTAGAAAAAGCCTTGTGCCGCACTGTATACATTTTCCGGGAGCTTGCTTTTCCACTCGAGAGGTAGTTCTCTTGGAAACCTGTGCAGTGCAATAGTTATGCATCTGACTCATTCTTTTAAATGGCTGCATGGTCTCCGCAGTGCACCCAGCCATCCCTCTGTTGACGAGCATTCAGTGGTTTCCACTTTTATGACCTATGCTGAATGCTACAAAGGGCGTGTTTGTACTTACATCCTTATGTACTTGACGGTTTTACTTCTCTGGGTTAGAGCTCAAGGAAAGGGTGCAAAGGATAAAAGGCTACCAGCATAAAAAAAACACACCTAGGAACAAAGCAAAACAAACACGTAAGAGAAAACAACGCAGCTGTCTGTACTTTTCAGACAGAGGAATACACCACAAAAGACACTGGCTGAGAGGAGTAAGTCAAGGATTTTTAAAGGGGGGGTGTTCATAATGTTTATACTAATTCAAGTTGAAAGCTTATACCATGGACAGGCAGACTGCATTGACTACACAGGCTGGATTGTATACAGTCAGTTGAACCAAGTCCTAGGTCGACTAAGAATTAGGCATCCACTGTTACTTGATATTCATGGTTCTGTAACATCTCCAGCTTGCTAGAAACAGTCGTGAACACCAGCACTCAGTTTGCTATCTCCTAGGCAAGCTAAAGTTCTGTTACATGGAATTGCTGGCTGCAAGAGTATGTGTGTGTGTGAGACACAATTCATTTGCGAAATTATGGAGAACAGGTTTAGTAGAGAGATGGATGCAGAATGCAGATCGTAGTGCGACCTGCCTTTCAAGAGATAAGGCCAGAAGGGAACAGAAAGAAGCCGTAGCTGCAGGTGGGTATGCAGCAGAGCCACTGAGAGGGAGAGGCTGGGATGCAGGAGAATGAGGGTAAGGAATGAGGAGAAGACTCTGAGGGAGGAGATAAAACCTGGACAATGTGAGGAACTGGCCTCAGATTGTGCACTTTCACAGTGGGGCAACAACGTCTTAGTTACTACAGTGGCTGGTGGCCTTCCAAAGGGCCATGCACATAAACAGACACGCTAATGTGTTAAAGTTTCATGGAGCCGGGACAGAGAGCGATTAGGAAAACCATGTCTCCCAGGCTTTGTAGGGGCAATAACGGGGGAAAAGGCAGAGAAACATGGCTCAGCGTGGTTTCCCTAGCAGTACTCACTCTTGGTTGCTGACACAAGAAAACGAAAGGTTGGATTCTCCCAGAACAAGAGTGGAGCAGAGGTCCAGAGGCTCTGTGCCTTGTTCTTACCTCCCTGACTTCACTGGTGGAGGAGGTATGCACTCCACGCTCCATTCTTGTTTGTAGCCAATCTGCATATTAAGCAAACATGGCGTCAAGATAAGCCTCTGACACCGCCTGGCCAGGAAATGGCCATCTCTAGATGACTTGGCTTTACTTGTTCTGAAGCTGGCTCTTCCCAACACTTCTGTAAAGAGGTTTATGGTTAATCCTGTCCACTCCCTCCAGCCCCACTGGAATCTATCTTCCTCAGGGATCCAACATCCAGTTCTTGGCCTCCCTTTTCAGGACTGAACTTCCAGGCCAGCATCTTGGGCTTCTCACTCCATTTTTGAGAAGTAAAGATTGAAGGACAAGTGCGTGGTGGGGTCCAGTAGAGGATCCAGGGGATAGGGAAATTCCATTTCTTCTCTGGGATCCATGCCAACACCCCCTAGCCATCCCAAACTCTGTTTCTCGTTCTCTTTCTAATGTTTACCGTGTAATCGTACATTATTCAAATTCTTATTCACACTGACTTCAGACAAATTTTATGTATGTCTAGTGTTGATGGCTTTCTTGCTCTGTCCTGTGTTGAACCATTTTTAAAAGCTGTCCCTAATGCAAAGGTGTTATGCCTAACAGACTTGTACTGAAGGTTTGAAGAGGTAATAACCAGGGCAGGGACTGGGGTGCGGTGAGTGGTACTTAACCTCAGGAGCAACATGTAAGGGGCCCCACAAAAACCCAGTAATCAAGATAACCATGATGAACAAAATACCAAAATTTTAAACAAAGACAGGACCATCTGTAAAAAGTCATATTAACCATCTATACTTTTAACACTTTTTTCCAATCATTCTAGCCACCAGAAATTGCTCTGTGGCCTATATGACTCCCCAGTACCACAGGTTCCTTGTTGTGGAAATATCTTACCTTACCTTCTTTTTGCTTATTCCCAGGCTGTCTCACCTCTCTCCCCTTCTCTCCCCTCCCCACTGATGGCATACTTGAGGAAATCAGTATTATTCTTAGTTTATTATGTAAAACAACTTCTCTCAGTCTCATCTTTCCTCTGCTCTGCCTCCTGGCTTTCCAAAACCAAAGTGGCTCTTGGGATGTTTTGTAAATAGTCATAGGCTTGTTGTACTTTACCAACATAAATAAATGATCTTCAAAATTAATTCTCAGGCATCGCTTTTTTTTTTATTAATGTCTGCAAAATGAAAAACAAACAAACAAACAAAAAACCCAGAGATTGGCTTTCTTAAGATTCATACACTGCCACTCCCATGTCCAAAAAACAATTGGCAATTGGTTGACAATCCTGGTGTGTGTGTGTGTGTGTGTGTGTGTGTGTGAAAAGAGAATGAATGTGTCTGTTTTAATCTTATAAAACACAGAGTAGATCTTATCCCTGCTTTGTAAGTAAGGGGCTAAAGCTCAAGGAGGGGAATGGGTGAACTGACCCAGGAAGTGTCATGGGCTTGATTCATATCGCTACCAATCATTCTCTGACTCATAGCGTAACCTTTTGTCCTTACCGCTCTGATGAATCCACTCCCAAGTTTTATTTATGACTTCTTCATTCTTTAAAGTATTACATATGTCTCCTTTTTCTCCATTGACCGCCCCCACTCTTAACCCCGCGGGCAAGCCCCCACCACCCCAGTGTCGGTGTCCATTGGTTATGCTAATATTGATGCACACAAGTCCTTTGGTTGATCTCCTATGACTTCTTCATTCTTAAATCCTTGTGTGCTCATTACTGTAAAAGTCTGTTGCTTTGATGAGTTAGGACTCTTCCTGGGATGTACAGGGTCTAAAGAAAATAGTTTTTTGCAGGCCCTTTATCTATAGAAACAACTTGATTAAAAATGTATCACACAGCCCTAACCGGTTTGGCTCAGTGGATAGAGCATCAGCCTGGGGACTCAAGGGTCCCAGGTTCGATTCTGGTCAAGGGCATGTACCTTGGTTGTGGGCATAGCCCCAGTAGGGAGTGTGCAGGAGGCAGCTGATTGATGTTTCTCTCTCATTGATGTTTCCAACTCTCTATCCCTCTCCCTTCCTCTCTGTAAAAAATCAATAAAAAATATTTTTAAAAAATGTATCACACAATTCATGGGCCCATGTGAGGAATGGTGGTTTATCAGTGAATTTTTAGGATAATGGTTAGTGAGATAGTACTTACATATTTGCTTCCTGTGCAGCCAGTGCACATGGAGTCTGGCAGGTGCATCTGTTCCAGAAGATTCCTGAGAAAGAGTGCTTAAGAGGTGCATTTTTGATATCTTGCATGTTCGAAAATGTCATTATTCAATTCACATTTGATTGGCAATTTGCCTAGAAATAGACTCCTGGATGGGAAGTAAACTTCCCTCAGAATTTTGAAGGTATTGTTAGTGAACGTATAGGCTAAGCTTCATAACAAAGAAGCCCCACAATGTAGTGATCTACGCATCTGATGAGTAGTTCCTATATTCTCTCTTCTATTTTCCAGCTTTTTTTAGTATTTTCTTAGAGACTTTCTCAACTTCTCCATCTCTTCGATTGCGTTAAATTTTTCTGCTATTAAAACTTTTCTTGTTTGTTACTTTTAGAAAAACACTTTGTTCTTATTCCAAGGATGCTAAATCTCTAATATTTCTGAACATGATAATTACAGTTTTTTTTTAAAAAAAACCTTCTATTCCTGTTTTCCTGAACCCTCTTTTCTTTCAAATGTCTCACCAGACATTCAGCTATCTCTTCACATTTAAGAGGGAGGCCATACATTTCAAAAGTACAAACTGGTAGTTACAAGATAGTTCTGAGGGATGTGAAGTACAGCGGAGGGAACAGAGTCTATAATGTAATAACTACGTATGGTGTCCTGTGGACACTAAACTTATCAGGGGGATCACTTTGTAACTTACATAATGTGTACCCATTAGCTACATCTGAAGCTAATATAATATTGAACGTCAACCATAATTGAAAACATTTTTAAGAAAAGGTGATTGTGTTTGTTGGTGAGGCTTTTCAAAGGAATGGGCAGAGACCTGGTCATTTGGGAAGGCAACCTTGGTACGAGCATCGTCGGGTCTGTCCTCTTGCATTGCTTGGTTTCTGCAGAGACGGATATTTCACTCTCCTGATTGGGGTGTATAAGCCTGGCCACCAGCACTCTCGGTGGCATTTGGAGAAAGAGAACCGGGAACTCACTATTTAGTGCCCTGGCTTTCATTTAGATTTTCTGTTTTCAATAGGACATACCCCAAGTCCAGAGTCTTCCTGCTCTATCAGAGGGATAAAGTTTCGTCTCCTGTTGGGGAGGAGGGAGAATAGCCTGAGTGGGTCGATAAAGTAATATGGAGACCATTTGCTTTTATGCAGATTTTCTTTCTTTAATATGTTTTTATTGATTTTTTAGAGAGAGAGGAAGGGACAGGGATAGAGAGATAAAACACTGATGAGAGAGGTGGATAGGGTCTAAAGCAAATAACTTTTTTTGCAGGCCCTTTATCTACATAAACATCTACTGGCTGCCTCCTGCATGACCTACTGGAGATCAAGCCCACAATCCAGGCATGTGCCCTGACTGGGAATCACACTGGTGACCTCTTGGTTCATAGGCTGATGCTCAAACACTGAACCTCATCAGTTGGGCTTCATGCAGATTTTCAATCAGTTCTACTGTGTCCAGTCTCACCTGCATCCCTACCTTCAGGAATCATTGACTCCAATTCCTGATCCTTGTGGGGACCGGTGCCCATTCCTTTGGAAAGACTGTCTGCTGTCTTGGCTTTCACAGCTCAGTAGGGGAGAGGGGCCGGTATGCTGTCAGGGTTGCAATCTATTTCTTTCCAGGGAAAGTTGGAAGTGGATGGGATGAGCTGCTGGTGTGGTACATGGGAATTTGGAACCCAGAGTGTGATGCTTCATATTCCCTGTCGATGGCTCCCATGCAGCTATCACACCTCAGAGCACTGGCCTTGTTTCCTTCTGATGGAGAGAAATACGTTCCTCCCAATACGGTCTTGCTAATGTTCTGGGCCTCAATGTTCCCTTTTAATCTAGTCTAGTATGATTTCTATTTTTAGCAAGTTCTCTCTAGTCCTCCAAGCATTCACTCGTCAGTTTCGGAGAACAGTCATTTGTTTATTGTTCCTATTGTTTCTACAGCTGGAATTTGGTGTAGGAGGGTGTACTCCAGTGTAATCAGTCCCCCATCTGTAATCAGTATTGGATATTTATTGGATATTTATTCTATACCAAATTTCCTTGTATTGGTGACAGAAAAGATACTTTATTTTTTAAATCTATTTTTATTGAATTCAGAGAGAAAGGGAGAGATAGAAACATCAATGATGAGAGCGAATCGTTGCATGGCTGCCTCTTGCACGCCCCTACTGGGGATCGAGCCTGCAACCCAGCATGTGCCCATGACTGGAATTGAACCTGGGACCCTTCAGTCCGAAGGCCGACACTCTATCCACTGAGCCAAACCAGCTAGGGCCAGAAAAGATCTTTTAAATGTCTTGTCATTCTCAAACTGTGAATCAAAGAAGCAAAAAGTAATCGAACCTGCTTCACCAGTTTGTTACAAAATCCAGTTACACTCCTTTCAATATTTAGATTAAACTATGCTGTACCTCCACCTTGCCTATTAGGATATGTTTATTCTTTCTCCAGGATCTTTCTTCTGTGATGACAGTTAACAGTTTTATAGTATTTACTTTGGGCCACACATTCTTCTAAGTGCTTTTTACATATATTAACTTATAATATCTCCAGACTTCTCCGGAAGCCTCTTACACTTAATGGGCTAGCACTTATTATTATTACCTGGAGGAGAACAAAATCTGAAAACCTGCTTAGTCTCCCAGAGATTCCTTTATTTTTATTTTTTTACTTTTATTGCTTTTACTCACGTGTGTATTGCTGGTGAAACTCAGGCTGCATAAAGATTTTGCTTTGTCTTCCAATTAATGATTCAATGAAAACAGACCAATTAGAGTATTACATCGCTTTGGATTGTGATTGGTTAGTAGGTGGACACATGGCTAATCAGAGCCGAAGAGGCTTACTTCTGGGACTTTGATGGAAAGAGAACGAAGTCTCTGTGTTTCCATCCTGGTTGTTTATTGACTACAGACAGACCTCATTTTATTACTCTTCAAAAGGATGTTTTGGGATTGTTGTTTTTTTTTCTTCACAAATTGAAAGCCCGACTCTCCACCAGCAAAAAAATGATGACTCTCTTTATTGCAATCCTTGCTTTGTTGTGTGGCCTGGAAGCGAACCTACAACACCCCTGAGGTGGGCCTGTATAGACCTGTTGACTCTTGACTGAGAAAGGTTATCAGAGAATAAAGCCAACATAGAGGAAAGCTAAGTTGTTCATGGAGGGAAAGCGAGGGGCTGAGTCCTGATGATACTGTTTGAACCCCTTGGTCTAGCCATACCTGAGGTCACACAACTCCTGCCGTTTTAAACTGTAGGAGCCAATAAATGTCTTTGCTTTGTAAAACAGCACTTGGTATTGGTTTTCTGTTACGTGGAACAAAGGATCATGGATAATGTGAGGGGTAAGGCAGAGGCACAGTCTTTAGGCTGGAGCACCCGGGCACCTGTTGTCTGGGTCCAAGAGACAGTGACTTGCAACAATGTGCCAGCCTGTGAGAGCGTTCTCCCCGGGCAGCCCAGGGCCGGTGTGAGTGAGTTAGGTGTGGAGTGAATTTCTCACTACCCTCCTAGGGGCCTCTTCAGAGGGTATCCTTCTCTTAGTTGCTGCAAACTTCTCTCAGGGGTGGGAACTTGGCATCTCCTTGTTTTTTTCATATTTCTACAACCTCTCTGAGTCAGCCAGTTTAAAGGGAACTGCATTTGGGTATGAATGGGAAGACTGCCCAGTGATGGGCCTTATATTTTCACTTGGACTTACTATTTAATATTTTTTTAATGTAGTTAGAAGTAGAAATTGTTTTTTTCTGGAGAATTTATTTTGAGGTTGAGTTTTGTCTTGGTGCTTGTCTATAAAGCTTTCTGTCAACCACTTCTTTCAGAGGAGGTACTTTAAAGTAGGTCACCTCCTACTCTATTTGTATTTATTCACAGATAATATTCCAAATCTTTCTATTATCAGATAGGGAGCACTTGTCCACTGGCCAACTAGCTTATGTTAATTTTATTATACTTGTCTTTTCCATAGTTCCTGGCATCTGGAAGTGTCTTTGTAAGCCGTGGTAATAGTTAACCAACATTTTTGGGGGTGTATTTTGGGTGCAGTTGTCTAAATCTCCCTTCCACAAATCCACTTTCAACTATTAATCTGAGAGCAGTTGTGGTCTCTATCTACCATCAAAATGTAAAGCCAGTGACATCATTAGTTTCACTGAAGGGTGGTCCAGAAATGTCACAATTCTTGCTCAGGCTACAGTGTCATCAACATTCAGAAAAAGATTTAGTGACATATTTGACAAAGAAATAGCGTTTTTTAAACTTTAAGATTTAGAATAGTTTTAGATTTATAGGAAAATGGTGAAGAGAGTACAGAGAATCTGCCACCAATATTTTGAAATTGGTTTGAAAATGTTTTGGCTGGGGTTTTCGCTGGTGTTATGTGGTGGTGACCCTGTGTTTTGTGTATGGGCTCAGTAGAATATTTCAGGCTCTCTTGTAATCTGGGTGGATTATAGCAAGAAACCCTAATATTGAAGAACCACTCTCCACTCATTATATTGGTTCAACTATGGTCACTTTCTGATTTCTGGTGAGCTATGCTTCTACTGGTCAGTGAAGTGATTGATCAACACAAATAGGCCTTGATGGTTCCACTTAACAATCTTTATGAATATTATGAAGGGACACAACTATGAATATTTCTTTGGGGTGTATATACAATGTATGAATGTTAGCAAAGCTTTCGTTTATGTACTATTACAAGGAGACTTGACGTTCTCAGCTATTTTATACCCAAATGGCCAAGTAAGCCATATTTTATCTTAGTATTATTTTTTAATGTTTTTTTTTTTTTTACTTTATTTTTGTTATTGACACTATTACAGATGTCCCCATGTTTCCTTTCTTTACCCACCTCCACCCAGCCCCCGCCTCACCTCATTATTCCCCCGGCCATCACCTCATTATTGTGTGTGTCTGTGGGTTATACATATATGTTCTTTGGCTAATCTCTTCACCTTCTTTTAACCATTCCTCCCTCCCTTCTGACATTTTTCAGTCTATTCCATGTATTCATGCCTCTGGTTCTATTTTGTTCTGTAGTTTATTTTGTTCATTAGATTCCACATATAAGTGAGATCATGTGGTATTTGTCTTTTTATGACTGGCTTATTTCATTTAGCATTAATAATCTCTAGATCCATCCATACTGTCGCAAAAGGTAATATTTCCTTCTTTTTTTATGGCCATGTAGTAGTATTCCATTGAGTAAATGTACCACAGCTTTAAAAAATTTTTAATTTTATTGTTGACAGTATTATAGATGTCTCCCATTCATCTCCCTTTACCCCTCTCCACCCAGTCTCTACCCAGCCCCCCCCCCCAGATCTTCTTCACCACTCTATTGTTCGTGTCCCTGGGTTATGCATATAAGTAAGTTCTTTCGTTTATCTCTCCTTGTCACCTCACACCCACATGGAGGTATGTCAGTCGGTTACACGCTTCAGGTCTTAACTTCGTTGGTCAATTTGTTTTGTTCATTAGAATCCACACAAAAAATAATGAGGTCATGTCTTTCTTAGAATGGGTTATTTCACTTAGCAAAATAGTCTCCAGGTCCATCTATGCTGTACAAAAGTATAAGAGATCCCTCTTTTTTATAGCTGCACAGTATTCCATTGTGTAAATGTCCCATAGCTATTTACACACTTACCCACTGATGGGCACTTGGGCTGTTTCCAGATCTTGGCTATTGTAAATAACGCTGCTATGAACATAGGGGTGCATATATTCTTTCTGATTGGTGTTTCAGGATTCTTAGGATATATTTCCAGAAGTGGGATTGCTGGGTCAAATGGCAGTTCCACTTTTAATTTTCTGAAGAAGCTCCACACTGTTTTCCACAGTGGCTGCACCAGTCTGCATTCCCACCAACAGTGCACCAGAGTTCCGTTTTCTCCACATCCTCCTCAGCACTTATTGACTGTCTATTGATTTTAGCCATTCTGGCAGGTGTGAGGTGATATCTCATTGTGGTTTTAATATGCATCTCTCTGAAGATTAATGATGTTGAACATTTTTTCATGTCTATTGACCATCCATATGTCTTCTTTGGAGAAGTGTATATTCAGGTTCTTTGCCCATTTTTAAATTGGATTATCTTCCCGGTGTTGGAGTTTGTATAATTTTTAAAATATATTTTGGACATTAACTCTTTATTAGATATATCATTGCTAAATATGTTCACCTATACAGTGGGTTCTCTTTTAATTTTATTGACGGTTTCTTTTGCTGTGCAGAAGCTTTTTAATTTGATGAAATCCCATTTGTTTATTTTTTTTTGTTTCCCTTGCCCTAGGAGACATATTGGCAGAAATATTGCTATGAGAGATGTCTGATATTTTACTATGTTTTCTTCTAGGATTTTTATGGTTTTGCAACTTATATTTAAGTCTTTAATCCATTTTGAGTTTATTCTTGTATATGGGGTAAGTTGGTGGTTTAACTTCATTTTTTTGCATATATCTGTTCAATTTTTCTAGCATCTTTTATTGAAGAGACTGTCTATTCCATTGTATGCTCTTGCCTCAATTTGTCAAATATTAACTGACCATAAAGAAATGGTTCTCTGTTCTGATTCGTTGGTCTACATTCCTGTTCTTATGCCAGTACGAGGCTGTTTTGATTACAATGGCTTTGCAGTATAGTTTAATATCAGATATTG
Source organism: Murina feae (assembly GCA_004026665.1). Lineage (NCBI taxonomy): Eukaryota > Metazoa > Chordata > Mammalia > Chiroptera > Vespertilionidae > Murina > Murina feae. The sequence goes on along the minus strand of PVJC01013557.1, from coordinate 21,907 downwards.
TGATACCTCCATCTTTGTTTTTCCCCCTCAAGGTTGTTGAGACTATTGGGGATTTTTTTTTTGTTTCATATAAATTTCTGGAATATTTGTTCTAGATCTGTAAAATACACCATCAAGTAAGCCATATTTTATAATAAAAATGTACAATTACATATTTTACCGTTTATGAAAATGTTTTGTTCTCTTCTTATTCATAAACTATGATTTGGTGATATTCTGTTTTATTAAGAAGTGATTATAAGCAGACATTAGTAATGTACAATTTATGTACAATAAAATGCATGCATTTAAAATGTATATCCTCATGAGTTCAGACAGATTTATACATCCTTACATTTATGACCATTTAAATACTAGTATATGCAATGTTTTCATTGCACCACAATGTTCCTTTGTGCTCAGTCTACTCCCTGGCCCCAGGAAGCCATGGGTTTGATTTCTGTCCCATAAATTAGATTTGTCTTTTCTATAGTTATATATAAATGGAATCACACATACTATACTCTTTTGCATCTGGCTTTATGTACTTGGCATAATGTCTTGGTGATTTATTCACATTATTATGGGTATTAGTGGTTCATTAAATTGCTTAATTTTGAAATATTTATAGGTTCTCAGGAAATTGCAAAGATAGGACAAAGAGGTGCCATGCACATCTTAATGTTAACTAGAGTACAATATCAAAACCAGGAAACCAACAGGGGTACAGTAAGTGTGTATCATTCCATGCCCTATCACATGCATAGATTTGTAAACACAGAATTATTGCATTAACATAAAGATCTTTCTGGTTTCACAGTCTTTCTCCACCCATTACCATCCCTAAGCCCTGGCAATCATTAATTTGATTTCTATCTCTATAATTTTGTCATTTGGAGAATGTTATATAAATGGAATCATACAGCAAGTGACCTTTTGAGATTAGCGACCTCCTTCTCCCCCCATCTCCTCCCCCAGTATTATGCTCTTGCTTATAGCTGGGTCATGTTTTTAAATCCACTCTGCCAATTCATTTGGCCTCCTCCGACTCTGATGGGGAGTGAGAGTGGCACCTTCTATTGCCATGTGGGATGGAAGTCTAGGATCCCCATGTGATCTCCCCTGACACTTTGGCAGTGAGATCTCAGCAACAACAAGTGGCGATGAAAGCCCGTATCTCCACCCAGTCTTCTTGATACCCTCCCAGGAGCGGGATGTGAGAGATGCCTTGTTACCGCCAGGTGGAAGGGGAAGTCTAAGCTCCCCATTCAGCGTTTGCTGATGGGGAGGGGTGTGATAGGACTGTGGTTCTTTCTGTGATTTTGGCTGGGATAGAGCAATTATATATCTAAAAGTTTTCTGTTTTGATAGTTGGCTCCTTTCCTTTGACCAGAGAGATGCTTAACATAGGAGCTCCCCCCTGGTGGTCAGTGTCCCCCATAGGGGGAGCAGCCACTCAGTCAGAAGCCCGGCTCACAGCTGGCAAGTGCAGCAGTGGTGGCAGGAGCAGTGAGCTGAGCAATAAGGGGCAAGCAGGCAGGCAGTAAGGAATGAGGGGTCCCAGACTGCTAGAGGGTACAGGCCTGGCTGAGGGACCCCCCCTCAGTGCATGAATTTCATGCATCAGGTCTCTAGTTTTATATGTTAGATCCCCATATGTTATTCATTTTATAACTGAAAATATATGCCCTTTACCAATCTCTTCCTATTTGTCCCAACTCCCAGCCCCTGACAACCACCATTCTAGTCTCTATTTCTATTAGTTCGACTTAAATAAAAAAAATTTTTTTTAGATTCCACATGTATAAGTGATACCATGCAGTATTTATCTTTGGCTCCCCAAATCTTTTAAACTGAAAAAAAGTAAGAGTCATTCAGTATGATATAAGAAGACATAAGACAGTAACAAGAGATTTATCTTGTGAGATTTATATAAAATGCTCATATTCTTTTATGTGTTTGATATAGTTCATATTTACCATTTAATGACTGTACTAGTGAAGAGCTGGTGCAGTAACCATAAAAAGGGGAATAGCTCAGTTGTTAAGGTCTTCATATCACTCAGTATTGCATTAAAAATTTTTAAAATATATTTTTATTGATTTCAGAGAGGAAGGGAAAGGAAGAGCGAGAGAGAAACATCAGTGAAGAGAGGGAATCATTGATTGGCTGCCTCCTGCACACCCCCTACTGGGGACTGAGTCTGCAACCCAGGCCTGGTGCCCTTGAGTCCACGGGCCAACGCTCTATCCTCTGAGCCAAACCAGTCAGGCCTAAATTAAAATTTTTATTGATTTAAGAGACGGAGGAAGGGGGGGGGGGGAGAGAGAGAGAGAGAGAGAGAGAGAGAGAGAGAGAGAGAGAGAGAGAAGAGAAACATTGATCAGTTGCGTCCTGCATGCACTCAGACTTGGGATCAAATCTGCAACCTAGGCATGTGCCCTGACAAGGAATAGGACCCATGATCTTCTGGTGCCTGGGATGACACTCCAACCCACTGGGCTCCGTACTGCTTATCTAATGCTACCTTTCATGAGTACAGAAGAAAGTACCAAGTCATCTCACTCATCTGTGGAATATAAAGAACATTATAAATTGTTGAACAAAAATAGATAGGGGCAAAGAAGCATTGAACAGACTGTCAGACTACAGCGGGAAGGCGGGGAGGGCTGGGGGGTAAGAGATCAACTGAAGGACTTGTATGCATGCATACTAGTATAAGCACAACCAATAGACACAAGACATTGGGGGGAGGGGTGGAGAGAGCAAATGCCAGGGGGTAGAGGAGGCCGGGAGGAGGTCAATGGGGGGGGGGGGGAAGGAGACATATGGACTACTCTTTGTAATACCTTAAACAAACGAACAAAAAAAGTACCGACTCACAGTTAGACCTGCTTGTCTTTCCCTCCCACACTGAGAAAATAATTTATGTTAAGCATTTCTGGGCACGCTGCCTCTGGGGAGCATGTCCACACCCACGCCTTTCTTCCCCGTCTTTCTCAGGTGTGCTTTCCTCCTAAGTTCTAAGGGTCTCCACAAGACTGCAACCAGGGGAGCCCTGGACAGCAGCAGCCTGTCTGGAGTTAATCCCCTGACCCTGTCCCCTAGGCCCGCCCCTTTTCTCTGATTTCCCTGTGACTGAAAGCAGCCCCGCCTACTCCCATTTCTTCCCTGTAACATTTCTAGGGGACAAAGCAGCCCCGCCTAGGCTCCTCCGGTTGCTTCTATTCTAAGCCTTTCCTTGTTTCACTGCCCCCAGCTTTAATAAGCGCACTCTTAAAATAAAAAATAGAAAAGCAGCAGCATCTCTGCTATGGAGGAGAGACTGTTCCATGATGTGGCCGCTGCAGGACCCTCAGGCTAGATTCCAGCCAGAACAGGGCCTGCTGCCTGTAGTTCATCCCAGACTGGTCTACTCCTGCCCTATGCCCCTCGGGTATGCTGCTTCCTGGAGCAGGCCAGTGCCCCCCCCCCCACCCCCCTCAGGCAAGCATGAGGAGGCATTTTCACTCATCTGGGATGAGTCCCACTCCAGGACTCCATCCATCTCGCCCTGTTCTATGTAATTCTTTGGCACCTACCGAATTATTTAGCAAAGGCCCAGGCATAGAGGCGACCCACATCGTCTTGCCACCAGTCAAGATGTGCCTCGGATGTAAGTTCCCTTAATGAACTCCTGCTGTAATACTGGAGTTGTCAGCCTCCTTCTTCATTAAATCTCTTGGCCCCTGGGAGATTTTCTCAACATCTGCCTCTGAGAATGTGCCCCTGTAGGATTTTCTGTGGACAATATTGGAGGACATGATCTGGACTATGCAATAGTTGGCTCTACAGAGGCTGTGCCTTTTCTTTTTGTGTGTGTTATTTTATATCATCATCTGAGGATATTTTTTCCATTGGGAGGGAGGAGGCAGGTGGGGGGGATTTCAACATGAGAGAAACGCATGAATTAGTTGCCTCTGGGGGGATCAAACCTGCAACTGAGGTATGTGCCCTTGACTGGGAACCAAACCCACAGCCTTCTGGGCCAGTGCTATATCCAGGACGAGGCTGTGTAGTTTTGAAAGGTACTGATATGGATCTTGGCAGAGTTCTCTCCATTAATTATTCCTTTATTGCTGCAAATCACCAGCTTTCAAAAGAATCCCAACCATCCACCAAGCCAGGTAGAAAACTGTGTCCTCCCAACTTTCATTCCGAGTGACTGTTTCATTAGAGCTACAGCTACTAATTTAAAGAGCCCTCTGGTGCTCAACCATAACATTTTCCTGACAGATCAGAAAAATTTGACAAGTGGCTCCAGGAGGAGAAAACTCCAGCCTGTGATGCAGTCTCACTATACCTAACACTACTGAATGAAACAGAGAAGGTAGACCGCATGTTAACAACCCAACTTAATTAACTATGTGATCCAGGCATTTTCTTTTAGGTATTTCCCCTCTCTGTTTGAAGGAATTCTAGGTCATGGTTATCATTCACAGTTCGAGAGACACTATAAAATAACCATCATTATATTTCTAGTTGTAGGTAATATATAGGAGAATTACTGCAACATTCTAAGCATGATAACTGGTAATCCAGGTCTACAGGCACTTCTGGAACTATCTAAGGCCTTACGGTACCAAATACGCATCTGAATGGAAAATATATCTGACCTGAGTCAGTGGATGATTGAGATTCTTTTGAAAGTTGTTGATTTGTAGTTGTGTCAAAAATACACAGCTGTTTTTACCCATAACTTGCTTGAGAGTAATCATATGCAGAGTCAATTATCCAAAGTACTTTTCTATTTAGGGCATTTTTTTTTATACATGTAGGTTATGTCTCTTTATTTTTTTAATATTTATTGTTCATATTATTACAGTTGTTCCTCTTTCCCCCCCCACGGCTTCCCTCCTCCCAGTTCCCACCCTACCCTCTGTCCTTAACCCCCCACCCCCCGTCCTCCTCTATAGGTGTACGATTTTTGTCCAGTCTCTTCCCACACCCCCAGCACCCTTTTCCCCCTGAAAATTGTCAGTCCACTCCCTTTCTATGGCCCTGATTCTATTCTATTCACCGGTTTATTCTGTTCATCAGGTTTTTTTAATTCACTTGTTTTTTAGGTTCACTTGTTGATAGACATGCACTTGCTGTTCATAATTTTTATCTTTACTTTTTCCTCCTCCTCCTCTTCTCAAAGGATACTTTTCAGCATTTCATATAATACTGGTTGGGTGGTGATGAACTCTTTTAGCTTTTTCTTGTCTGTGAAGCTCTTTGTCTGACCTTCAATTCTAAATGATAGCTTTGCTGGGTAAAGCAATCTTGGTTGTAGGCTCCTGCTATTCATCACTCTGAATATTTCTTGCCACTCCCTTCTGGCCTGCAAAGTTTCTGTTGAGAAATCAGCTGACAGTCGTATGGGTGCTTCCTTGTGGGTAACTGATTGCTTTTCTCTTGCCACTTTTAAGATTCTCTCCTTGTCCTTTGCCCTTGGCATTTTAATTATTATGTCTTGGTGTGGTCCTCCTTGGATTTTTGTTTGTTTGTTTGGGGTTCTCTGAGCTTCCTGGACTTGTAAGTCCATTCCTTTCACTAGGTAGGGGAAGTTTTCTGTCATTATTTCTTCAAATAGGTTTTTAATATCTTGCTCTCTCTCTTCTTCTGGCACCCCTATAATTCTGATGTTGGTATGCTTGAAGTTGTCCCAGAGGTTCCTTACACTATCTTCATATTTTTGGATTCTTTTTTCTTTTCCGGTTGGATGTTTTTTGCTTTTTCGTATTTCATATCTTTGACTTGCTTCTTGCGATCCTCTAGTCTGCTGTTGGATCTCTATATATTATTCTTTATTTCAGTCAGTGTATGCTTAATTTCTAGCTGGTCCTTTTTCATATCCTTGAGGCTCTCACTAAATTTATTGGCAGTCTCTAAAATATTCTTGAAAAACCTTATAACTGTGGCTTTGAACTCTATATCCAGTCATTTGCTTTCCTCCATTTCTGTCATTTGTGACCTGTTTCTTTGTCTCCGCATTTTGGCTGCTTCCCTGCATTGATAGAGAGGCTTTCTGTGCTAGTGCCCTATAGGGCCCAGTGGCTCAATCTCCTCAATTACCTGAGGTGGATACTCTTGGTGCACTGCTTTGTCGGCTTTGTGCACAGTCTTGTCGTAGCTAAGCCTTGATTGCTATTGGTATCATTGAGAGGAATTGGTTGTGAGAATCAGCTGTGTCTATGGTGGGAGAATTTCTATGCTGGAGACACCCTTATGGGGCAAGACTTGCTTCAGTGGGGCTTTGGTGCTCACTGAGTCTGCCCCGAGTGTGTCCCTTATGGATCTGAGGAGTTGTAGACTGGGTGGTCCCGCTTTGACCACTGGGTTCACTGGCTCTTAGAACTCTAAAGAGGTGCTATTTTAGCTTCTGCCTGAGGTTTCCCAGCCTTTTATATGCAAAAGCCTCTGTGCACAGCTTGGGTAAGGCGAGTTCTCGGGGAATCTACAGGGTGGAGCAACTAGCTATGGCTGATTCTCAGCCCTGCCCTAAGAGGCACCGGGTCTCAAGCTGCTCTGGAGTTCCTCCCAGTGCCAGACAGTGCCAGACGGTGCCAGACAGTCCAGATCCTCCCTGTATAAGTCTGAGTTCCCAGAAACTCGACTGGAACTGGAGTTCAGAGCCGTCAGGAGCTTGTGCCTGCCTCCGGTACAAAATGCTGCCAGCCCTTTCCGTGAGCCCCTTCGCGTGTGCCTCCGTACCTCTGCACTTTACTTCCGCACCTCCTCTGAGTCTCAGTCTCTTTGTAGTTGTAGAATTTCTACTCAGCCAGCCTTCCTGTGGGTCTGGGTGGTGTCCGTTTTTTCTTTTCATTGTAGTTTTGAAATGGTTGTGCAAGGCAGTAATTTCCAGTGTTTCCCTATGCCACCATCTTTGTTTTTCCCATTTAGGGCATTTTAATTATGCAAAAGCAAAAATAGAGCAACACTGCTCTCCCATCAGTGAAACATCACTGGTTCCCCTTGTTGTGCATTTCAGTCACTTCCAATTGTCCTCCAAAGCACGTCTCCTAAAGAATCTATTTCTTTTTTCATGCTCACTCAGTTTAACACTTTCTCCTGATTCGTCTAACCAGCATCAGTAATACATCTTCATTCTAAGAAGTACATACTTCATAAGTTAGGTTTCCTTAAGTTCTTCTAAAGACAAAACAAGTCTAGTTTAGTTTTATAACTGTTTAACAAAAACACACTGATTCCAAGATTTTTAAAAAGAATATTATATCTAGACTATAAAATTTTTAAAAATAATAGATTTTATTTTTAGAGCAATTTTAGGTTTACAAAAAAATTGGGTGGAAAGTAGGAATCTATTTTTTGAACAGAAATTCTTAAAAGCTCACAAAGTTCCAAAGCCTATCATAATTGTTGGGCTCTTATTCCATTAAGCCTGTGCTAATTAGCTCAATACCTATAACCTATAAGCCTATAACCAAGTGCAAGTTACTACCCATTAAAAGTCCATGAGTGATATATTCTGTTTTGAATCACAAGGCTGTAAATTAGAGGTTTTATACACCTATATCCTTACTGTGCTATTTCTATACCATAGATGCTGTTATCCTCAATATACTATTTCTAAAAATCTCCATATTACTTTTGGCATCATTAAAGCATGATCTAGAAACTGAATTGCCCCACACTTAACTCACCACCATTTCTTCTGTTTAAGTACAGAAAATTGACCTGGCCAGCATGGCTCAGTGGTTGAGCATTGACCTATGAGCCAAGAGGTCATGGTTCAATTCCCTGTCAGGGCACATGCCCGGATTTCAGGCTCAGTCCCCGGTAAAGGGGGTGCAGGAGGCAGCTGATCAATGACTTCTCTCTCATCACTGATGTTTCTCTCTCTCCCTCTCCCTCCCTATCTGAAATCAATAAAAACATATTTTTAAAAAGGACAATGAGTTGTGCAAACCAAAGTTACAGAGCAGGGTTGATACCTCTTGGATTTCATGTGTGAACTACTGAACAGCTTGGAAACCATTCCCAAGGTCTGAGTAGAGGGTTTTATCCTTTCTAGATTCACAAGCAGAATTTCTTTTACTACTAAGTTTACCTAAAATGGTTTGAGCATCTCTACGTTCATCACTTTCAATAAGGTTTCGGAGGTGGTCTTCATTTAGAGGGAATGTCCCCAGTCTTTTCTATGCTATTTGTGGTTTCAGAAGACTTGTCTCAGATCAATTGTTTTGCTCAAGGAGGTGGGGTAATCCAAACGATCTACTTTTGTGGCCCAGAAGGCCTGAAAACAATATATTTCAGGCCCCTGTTTTTGTGAATTTTTCCCCTTATAAGTTTTATTGCATCTGTGAATCCCTTGAAATTAGATGCATATTTCCTGTAGATGTGATTTCTCTGGAGAGTTTTGAACTTTTATCAGGTTCTTCAGGAAAGGATGCATCCAAAAGTCTAAGAGCTACCAGTCCTATCTATTTCCTTAATCTACTATAACTTGATACAACCTGCTCCTTGTTTGTATTTCTAACCAGTATGAATTGGTTTACCAAGATCTTTATCTTAACACTCCCTCCCAGCCTGTGCCTCTTTTTTTGTTATAGTTCTTTTCACTTTGCTGCTATCACTAACCTTCTTAGGACTCATGGTGATAATAACCAGTATCTAATCTAATAAAAGAGTAATATGCAAATTAACCCTCACTCTGTTACACCTAAGTCATGACAACCAGCCAAGCCACACCCGCCAGCCAATCAGAGCGACAATATGCAAATTAACCCAGCCAAGATGGCAGCTGACAGCCACGGTGTTAGAGCAAACAGGAGGCCAGCAATGGAGGAAACTGCCTGCCTAGGCCGGCTGTGGCCTCTGCTCAAGGCAACAAAGTTTCAATTATAGAAGCCACGGAGCTGAAGCAAATAGGAGGCTTCGTTGCCTGCCTAGGCAGGCTGTGGCCTCCACCCAAGGCAACAAAGTTTCAATTATAGAAGATAAATAAACCTCAGAAACCTGCTTCTAGCCAGCGGCCTCGCTGGGACCTTGGGTCAACGGGCGCTGTGGCCAGCCTACAAACAGCCCTCAGTCCCTCACCCAGGCTGGCCAGGCACCCCAGTAGGGATCCGAACCCTGAAGGGGTGGCCAGCCTGAAAATGGCCCTCAGCCCCTCACTCAGGCTGGCCACATCCCCATGGGGTGAGGGTCCCCACTAGGGGGCTTGGCCAGCCTGCAAACAGCCATCAGCCCCTCACCCAGGCTGGCCAGACATGCCAGCAGGTGGACATCCCCCGAGGGGTCCCAGACTGCGAGAGGGCACAGGCCGGGCTGGCCCCCCCACCCCGAGTACACACATTTTTGTGCACTGGGCCCCTAGTTTAGTAATAATAAGCAGCAACAAAAGCAAAGAAAAAGCCATGAAAATATTCACAGTACAATTTACTGAGATGTTAATAACACAACTGACTCATACTCCTGCTTCTCTCTTTTGTTTGTCGCCTGAGAGATGAATGACTGACTGATCATACAGATATTAGTATAAAAGTGTTGTTGGGTTAAGACCTGAAGTTTTGTTCGACAATCAAGACATTTTTTTCTGTTAACAACTTGGTCAAAATGCGAATTGCTTACTGGGAGACATTTGAGAACCAAGGTTTGACTGTACTTTACCCCCCCTTTTCTGAATTAGAAGCTACCCATTGTGTTTAACTTTATATTTTTTAATCATAAAACTATACATTTTATTTTTTATTTTTTTTTGTTAATCCTCGCTCGAGGATATTTTTCCATTGATTTTTAGAGAAAGTGGAAGAGAGAGGGAAAGACAGAGAGAAACACTGATGTGAGAGAAAAATCAATTGATTACCTCCTGCAAAAGCCCCAACCAGGGCTGCGGAGGAGCCTGCAACCAGTGTATGTGCTCTTGCCCGGAATCGAACCCGGGACCTTTGATTTGCAGGCCGACACTCTATCCACGGAGCCAAACTAGCTAGGACTATAAATTTCCTATAAAGTCTTAAAAATAATTATGATTGTTTCCTTATAGTGGCTAACCAAATCCCTTAAACAAAAATTAATTAAAGTGAACAACATATTTACTAATATATATTTTTGTACTCTTGGCATCCCATGCCTTCCTTCTGAGATACTATCTCTTCTTAAGGAAGTACACATCTTTCAGTAGTTCTTTAGTTGAGGACCTCAAATATATACTATCTCTACTTAAATATTGTATTAATTGCTTTTTTAACTTATATTTGAATGAATTAAGTTTTTCTCTATCAGTTATTTACAGAAATTTCCTGTTGAGACTGGGTAATGGAGGGACAAGAATAGCTGCCTAAGGCATGTATATATATATTACATTTCTCATTTTTGAAACTATACAGAACAACAAACTATAAAGAACATCAAACAACAAAAGGAATTAAAATCTAATTTTCAGCAATACAGGAGACAGAGAAATGCTTCAAATTCAAAACTATGTGCACATGTGTCCAAAGGCAGTAGCAGCACAGGAAGTTCTTCAGTGAGAGCTCGTGGAAGAAGGAGTAGTTACAGGGGCTTATGAGTGCCAGAACTCAGACAGAACCCATTTTAAGGGTGAGGAGAAGACACTGAAAGACACTGGCTGGGTCCCTTGGCAGTGCTCAGTGAAGAGACGAAGCCCTCTTTAACTTGCATGGGTTTGGGGAGGCACGCATATCTGAAGGACATAGCCCATCTTTCCAAAAACAGGAAAGGGAACCCTTGAGCTGCACACCATAGGCGGCTATTCTTGTCCCTCCATTACCCAGTCTCAACAGGAAAGTTCTGCAAATAACTGATAGAGAAAAACTTAACTCATTCAAATATAAGTTAAAAAAGCAATTAATACAACATTTAAGTAGAGATAGTATATACTTTTAAACATAATAGGATGAATAATTTCTATAGAAAACACTAATCAGAAATATATTTTTCACGAACTGAATAAAAACATATATCCAAAGATACCACCATGAACTTAAAAATATGAAGCAATTGCCCCTAAAAACACTGTCAAGTAGAAAATACAATAATTCAGTAATGATTTGACCAGACAATAGCAGGGATGAAAATGAGAATTAGTAAAACTCAGAAGAGAAACAGAAGTAAAAGAAAAATGACAACAGGAATGAAGACGAAGTACAATGAGGAACAGATATTACAGAAAGCACAGTAATCTAGAAGGTAAACATGAGATAAGTAAACATAATGAAATAAGTTAAGAAAGTGATTAGGAGATTAGGAGCACTAAGAGGTACAGACAGAATACAGGTAACAGCTTGCCAAACTACACACAGCGCAAGTCCCTGAGGAGGAACCCGTGGCTCCTCTCCCACTGAGTGCAGCGGGGAAAGACCTGAGTAGAGCGCATGCAGCAGCTTTTTAAGGGCTGTGATAGTAGTAGTAGCAGTTGGGTTGAGGGGAAAGACCAGAATGCAAACTGGGGGAGTTTACCATTTTCCCCCTCCAGTAATCCCTAAGCTGACTTCAAGGCAGCCTAAAGCCCAGAAGTGTGTATCAGCATGGATAGGAGGGGGGTCAGGGAAAACTCTCAGGTCTGGCTTAAACAGTGGGAATGACCACAGAGTGGGAACCTACAGGAACTACAACTGTGAAGAAGGGGATCCATCCCCTCCATCACAAGAGAATGGTGAAAACCCCGATTGCTTTTTCTCTCTCTCTGTCCTCTTACCACTTGAATTCAGATGAGGGCACGGTTGCAGTAAGTCTATGGCAGAGTAGGGTAAGTTAAACCCCAACTTTTTCTTGGAAGATCAAAAAGGGAGAAGCCACGAAATAGGGAAGCAATGGAAATATCAAAGAGATGGAGCTTAGGAAAGGAACCCCAAATGTTGTTTATGAACTCCTGAGCTCGCTCCTGAATTGCGCATGTAAAGATCCTATCACAAACAGACTACCAAAGACTTTGAAAATGGAATTGACAGCCACCCAGGTTCCAGCCTTGCCACTGGGTGGCACACACATGGGATAGATAGCATTACAAAAGTCTGGAAAACAAAACTGGCATTAAAACCACCTCCACAGAAGACTGGTAGAAATTTGCTACCTGAATACGACCAGCCCAACAGCCTGATAAAACAAAAATATCAGCATTCTCTAACAAGATTGAGTCTCATACCATAATAATCAAAATACACAGAATATAATCCAAAATCCTTGGGCAAGTGGCCACCTGTGGCTGAGAGGCACTTTCATTTTGTGTAAAGCAAGTACTAGTACACTCAGAGCTTCTCCTCAGCAAGGGCTGTGGATGGGACAGATCTTATATAATAAAAGGGTAATATCCAAATTGACCCTAACAGCAGAACCACTGGGAATGACTGGTCACTATGACACACTGACCATCAGGGGGCAGACGCTCAATGCAGGAGTCGCCCCCTAGTGGTCAGTGAGCTCCCACAGTGGGAGTTCTGCTCAAGCCAGGCTGACGGCTGCCAGTACAGCGGTGGTGGTGGTGGGAGCCTCTCCTGCCTCCTCTGCAGCGCTAAGGATGTCCGACTGCAGCTTAGGCCTGCTCCCCGCTGGCAAGTGGACATCCCCCCGAGGGGTCCCTGGCTGCCAGAGAAATGTATGACTGCCAGCTTAGGCCGGATCCCCTGGGGATCATCAGGTGGACATCTCCCGGAGAGGCTCCAGACTGTGAGAGGGCACAGGTTGGGCTGAGGGACAGGCGCACTCCCTCCCCCCGCCCCCCAGAATGCACAAATTTTTGTGCACCAGGCCTCTAGTTTTCTTATGAGGGGACAAAAGGCATAATGGTTGCCATGTGGACACACAGCTGCACTAAACCTTAGCTAGACAACCATGCCATACACTTACTTTTACCCCTCTAATCGTTTAGATGGTCTATTCCTTTTTCCTGGAATGTCATTTCCTCTTCTCTGCCTCGAAAACTTGTATATGTCCTTTAAAACCCAGCACAAAGACTAAGTCGCTCCCTCCCTTCCCAGTCCTCACTGCCCTCCCTGCCCAACAACCTCGATTCAAACATTTAATATGCTGTTTGACACTGCTTGTCTATGCATTTGTCTCCTCAGACAGACAGCAAGCTCCCAGGGGATGGATTCAGAAGATACTCATTGCTGCATTCCCATTATCAAACACATTCAGTTAGTCACTCAGCAAATATTAATTGTCACTCTGTATCAGTCACTGTACCTGCCACTGGGATGCAAATGTGAAAGTCAGACAGGCCTTTGATCTTTCTCAGACATTAACGTTTTCACATATAACGGGGCCATAAAAGACCCCTCTATAATAACTGCAAGAGGCACCCCAAACTTGGTTTGTCAAAGAGCAGGTTTATCATATTCCCCAATCTTTCCACTCCTCAGGAGTCCCACATCTCAGTAAGTGACACCACCCTATAGCTGGTTGCCCGAGCCAAGAACCAGGGCATCATACTGGATCAAGCTTTCCCCCTCTTCCTCTCTTCTGCCCCTTCTCTCACATTCTTCTATCAGCAGGAATTGAAAATGGAGTCTTCCACTTCCTTCGCATCTATTTTACTCTCCTCCAACTCTATTCCTGCTGTCCCCGCCTTGTCGCAGGCCCTTATAATCTCTCCCCAGCACACCCCACATGTCTCCTCATGGGTCTCCTGTTTCTTTCCCACCACATCACTTATCTCTTCCTGGTTCCAGCCTCATGGATTTCCCTAAAATTGACCAGCTCTCTGAAACTCTTGCTGCCTGTTTGCCCAGGATGCCTCCCCTCTCCCCATCCTCCTCTACTCCCTTTGCCTACTCAAATTTCAAGACTCAGTTCAAGTGACTTTCCCTGAGAAGCCTTTTCTGTTTCCCCAAGGTAAACCCTCCCCTCCTTGCTTCTGACCCACAACACCCTGGTCAGAATCCTTTCTTTTTGGTAACACTAGCGACCCGATGCACGAAATTTGTGCAAGAGTAGGCCTTCCTTCCCCCGGCTGCCAGCATTGGCTTCCCTCTGGCACCTGGGACCCCGGTTTGCCTCACAGCCCCAGCTTTGTCTTGGGAGGTCGTCCGGAAGGATGTTCAGTCTAATTAGCATATTGTGCTTTTATTATTATAGATACCATTGCATTTATTTTTTTTACATATTTATTTCCACCCTAGACTAGAAACACCTTAAGGGCAAAATCTGTTTATATCACTTATTACCTCAGTACCTGGAATATAATAGGTACTTGGGGGTGAGACTGGCTCAAGAAACACTTTAAAAAAATCGATTTTAGAGAGAAAGGGAATTCATTCACTTTTTAAATGAATTCAGTCCTTTTTAAAAATAACTTATTTTTCAGTTACAGTTGACATGTAATATATTAGTTTCAGGTGTACAACATATTGATTAGATATTAATATAACTTATAAGGGAATCACCCTGCTAAGCCTAGTACGCATCTGACATCATTGTGTAATGGCTCTAACCCCTTGCGGACAAAAACAAGGACACAGGAGAGTTAAAGAAGAGAATTTTCCTCTGCCGGAGCGTTGGTTAGAACAAGTGTTGCAAACCATTAGGTAAGGATTATTGCCATTTCTGCAGAAACTTGCAATCTCCAAGGCATAGACCTCAGTTCCGCTGAAGAACAGGCTGTCCTTTGTGGTTACAGTGAATAAAAGCTTGCTTAGCACCAAGGTCGGGGCTTTCTCAGGCGAGGCTTCCCTGGGCGGGAGGTGCCTGGGAAAGCCTGGCCAGCTCAGTAAATTCTCGCTTGCTGCTTAAGACCTGACTGGAGTCGTTGGTCTTACTCTCGGGAACTTGGGCCACAACAATATAGAGGTATCGCCCCATGTTATTGGCTATATTAGCCACACTGTACCTCACACCCCTGTGACTGTTTTTATACCTGGCGGTTTGCACATCTCAATCCTTTCCCCATTAACACGCACCCTCCCATCCTCCCATCCGGCAACCATCAAAATGTTCTCTGAATCTGGAGTTTGTTTCTGTTTTGTTAATTTATTTAATATATAGTATTACAGATCTCTCCCATGCCCCCCCCTCGGCGCCCCCCCTCGGCGCCCCCCTCTCCCCTGCCAGCTTCACTACCCCATTGCCCATGTCCTATGCATATAAGTGTCAAAGTTCTTTGGTTTCTCTCTCCTCACCCTCCCAACCCCACGTACAAGCTGAGGGCTGCCGCCGCCATGTTGCAGGGTGGGCTGCGCAGATCTCGGCGCCAGGCCCGAGCGCACCGGCAGGATGTGCCGAGCTTGGAAGGAAGGGGGCGCGCGCTACCGGGGAAGCGCGCGTGCGCACCGGCGCGGCGGCGGAGGGGTGGGGCCCGCTCAGCAGTGCGCGTGCTCGGTGGGAGCCCGGCTGGTACCTGGAGGAGGCGGGGGCGAGCAAGGACGGAGTCGGGGTGCAGAGCGCTCGTGACGGAGGGCCACTGTGCGGGAAGGGGGGGCTCCGGCGCACGCGCGCGGCGACGAGACTTGGGGAACTCTCGCGAGAGCTCCCGGGGCTTTATGTGAACGCGGAGCGGCCGCGTCCTTTCCCGGGTGCGGTTCCCTCCTGCGCTTCTGCTCTGCAGTACAGAAGCCGTTTACCTCGCCCGCCTTCTCTCTCACCTGAGTGCGCGCTACCACCCCATGGAGGATTGTGTGGACGTGGACAGGAGCCCTCGGAGGCCCTAGAACTACCTTTTCTGTAACGACTTGGGGGTTGGAGGGGGGCCGAGCGGGGCCCCGCGGCTGGGAGGTGGGGGGTGAGGAGTGAGGGGCGGGGCGGGAATGCGGCAGAGGCCGCGCTGCGGGAGGAAGCGAGGCCGGCTGGAGGTCCGAGGGAGCGGGAGGCGAGAGGGCAGGGCCTTGCAGCCTCAGGGATGGAGAACCAGGCGGGCGAGCACTGAGGGATGGAAGGAGGGGCGGCCTGAAGCCCGGGGGCCTGCGGTTCGAGACCCAGAGTTTGGGTGTGTGTGTGTGTGTGTTCGGAGGCTTTGCTTCGCAGCCAGTGTCTTTGGTGCAGGAGGTTGTGCGGGCTCGTGGTGTGAGGCGTGGGCCTTCTTCCAGGAGGAGAGGGTGCGCAGAGCCTGGCCCGCTCTCCAGGCCGCGGCAGTTCTAGAGCCCAGGCGGCCCTCGGCGGGTTTCAGGGCGAGGGGAGGCGGCCGCACTGGGAGCGTGTGGTTGGGGGAAGGAAGGGGTGTGGGCGCTATCCCCGGGGCTCACTGGTGTCTTGTCACCCCGCAGCCCGGGATCCTGGGGCTTCACTGCGGCTGTCGGGCGGGAACCGTTAGGTGAAGTGGTTGGTAGCACCGGGATGGTGGAGATCTTTGTTGAGGCAGCCTTCACCGCGAGGGGACGCTAGTGATGCTCAGAAAAGTGACCTAAGGAAGGTTGCATTTGCAGGTAAATAGATACAATCTAAACCACGAGTCTTGACTCTAGAGCTGCCGCATTATAAATGACTTATTTTATGTGCGGAATCGAGCAAACAGCTTTTTAAAATTTTTATTTAAAGATGAGAAGCGTGCTCAGGTTCAGTTTGAGTCAATGAGATTCAGTCCTGTTGCTATACTATATACCAAGGTTTTGGGATTCCTCCTCTTCCCAGGACACGTACATGTCATACTAAGGAAAGAGCAGAATTGGTTTTCAGTAAGCACGTGGGAGCCCTTTCTTTGTGTCAGTCAGGCTCCAAGTAGCTGCAGATTCTGCCCCAAGTTTATTTTGTTTCATATGCCATGCTGAGTTCTGTTAATTGAGCAATAACATTTAAACATCTGTGTACTAGTAGCTATTAGAGTGCAATTAAATGGAATTATTTAAGTTAATTAAAATTTTACTCTGATGATACTTAAAACAATTTGCTCATTAGTGGAATAGCTACAGTAATATGCACTGTACACTAGTGCTTTTAGTTTTAGCCATTTTGAATAACTGGGTTTCTGATCATTTTGTATCAAGATATTTTTTGTTGACCCTTTTCATTGGAAATATTCCTCAGCATATGTCGACATATTGTTGAAGTAACATAAATGGTGTACATTAAGTTTTTATGTCAGAAATTATGTTTAAGGCATATCCTAGGGATAGTTAAAGCCTGTATGGATGTTACTTGATTGTAGGCATTTGTGTTCAAGAAATTTAGGAAGAGAGGCCTTGTGGGAAGATAGTGAAAAACCACAGGTTAATTGTTTACTTTTTGGTTACCCATATAAAGTTTCAGTATTATTTTTTCTTCAAGGTATAGTTGGTTTTTTCTTCATTTACAGGTTGTGAACTAAAGGCCAACAAAAATTATCACTTTAAGGTGGATAATGATGAAAATGAGCACCAAATATCTTTACAAACGGTAGTTAAACTTTTCAAAATAAACTACTAAACCTTTCTCAATTTCAGCCTTAGTTCCTATTTATGTGGCTTAATATTTAATTTTTATGATAGTATTTTTATAACTGAGTATTGAGTATTGTATATACTGATTTCCTGTATACCTGTGATACAAAACTTGGCATTTTTATCACTCCTTTGGTAATCATATAAAAGTCCAGTTACACTGCTGTTCAACTTTTCATATTTATGTACTTAACTTGCCTTCTACAGTCCTTTAGGGCAGTGGTAAATCTTTGTCCCCTGCAGAGACTAGCATGTAGCTTGCTGCTTAACTTGTAGGCGGTCCATAAATGTTAGGTAATCATACTGTGGAGAGGTGATGATATGTACAACTATAGGGTGTCTCCCCAAAATGTGTACACACACTTTGAATAATTATAAAGGTGGTGTTTATTAAAATGCATTTCATTTTCGAAATTGAGATATCGGCTGCTAAAGTGTGTATGCAGTTTTTGGGGGCACGTCAGATTATGCATTGGTTCAAATTTATTGAATATGAGAAATTGATTGTCAAAATCCCATAAAACTTGAAGACAACATTGTGCACAGATTAGTTTTCCATCAGTGGTAATAGTGAAAAGTTTACAAGTAACTTTTTTTAACATAAGAACTTTTGCAGGGATTGTGTAATACAGAAAGAAACTTAAGTTGAAGTGCTGTTTTTCTGTTCACAGGTCAGGTTAGGGGCTGGTGCAAAGGATGCGAAGTGGACAGTACTTAGTAGGTGTGTTATTTTTATTATCTTATGCAGCTACTTTGTCCCAGCGGACTATTGTCTTTATAGTAGGTTCAAATGGGAATCTACTATTTATATTACTAATTTATAACTGGAAACACCTGTTATTTTGCATATAAAACCTAGTAATGAGTGTTAGGCTCCACAATGCCTTTTTTAAGTGGTAGAATCTCTTTTAAATACTCATTACTGTATATTAATACCCCTTTTTCCCCTAAATTCTTGCTTCTGGGTTGAGTTTTAGTAGTGGCTAATAAAGAAATTTATTTTAGCTGTGGAGGAAGATGCAGTCAGAAGATGAGGAGGAGGAGGATGTGAAACTCATGTCTGGAAAGCGTTCTGCCCCAGAAGGTGGTAGCAAGGTTCTGCAGGTATAGATGTAATTTACTACAGGTATCTTATTCTGGTTTTTAGTTTGGGTACTTGCTCATAAGGTTTTTTTGTTGTTTTTCTTTTTAAAGAAAAAAGTAAAACTTGCTGCTGATGAAGATGATGAGGATGATGACGAAGAGGATGACGATGAAGAGTAAGTATGGATTCAGAACTTGATGAAGTTGTATGGGGGAGTTTTAAGAAAATTTTTTCCAGAATCGTCCTGTGGAATTGAGTAATAGCTTTAAATAAAGGATAAATGGTCAGTGGTTGTCATTTTGGGTTAAATGAGCCAAGTTAAAGGATACTGTTGGAACTGTGAACCTTTAAAGTGCTTCAGTGCATTGAGAATTTTCAGAACTATTTCTCTGATGTGTTTGACTAGGTACCGCAAGCATGTCAAACTCGAAGCCCATGGGCCGCATGTGGCCCACAACGAATATTTTTGTGGCCCGGCCAATACAACGGTATGTAAGAAATGTTTTAATAAAAAGTTTGTAACTTAATTTTTACAATATCCTGTTATACATAATTATTAATACCGAATACAACATTTGCTAATGACTGATTATAGAGTCGTGTTGCATTCATTTCCCTTATGTGCCTTATGCATAGGTGTACCATTTCTCTCCACTAATACTAGCAGCAAATGTTTTAGCAGCCAATTGCCAGTCATAAGTCTTGTACTGACTTGTTTGGTGTGCACAACAGGAAATATTTTGCTTTCTGAGAACAAGAAAAATAGGTTTATTTGTGTTACGCTTATTTGTGCAGTTTATTCAGTGTCTGGTAAGTTAATGTTCAAGAAAAAATACTAATTTTTATTACAATGTTCTATTACTTTATGTTAATGATTATTCATTTATTTCAGCCCTTTGTATTCAGCATGTCTCTATCGAAATCAAGTGGTAGTAAAAATAAACGAAAAATTGCTGACGAACATCGAAATTTCCAAGAAAAGTGGGAATTGGAGTATTTTTGCTGTGAAGTAAAAAATAAAATAATCTGCTTGATATGTAATAATGCTATTAGTGTACCAAAGTTATACAACATTAATCGTCACTATGAACAACATAAGTCAAAA
This sequence comes from Murina feae, assembly GCA_004026665.1. Lineage (NCBI taxonomy): Eukaryota > Metazoa > Chordata > Mammalia > Chiroptera > Vespertilionidae > Murina > Murina feae. The sequence continues at coordinate 2,385 of PVJC01013557.1, read as the reverse complement.
TATGATAATTATGAGGGATTAATGAGACAAGAAAAGTTGAAAGAGCTCAAGTTGGGACTGAATAAACAGCAGTTCATGGTTACTAAAGTATCTCAAGAAAGTGAAGCGGCGGTGCATGCAAGCTACGTCTTGTCGGAGTTGATAGCTAAACACTCGAAACCTTTTACTGAAGGTGGTTTCATCAAAGAATGTCTAATTAAAGCTGCAGAAATTATTTGTCCTGGAAATGTGAAGTCTTTTCAGAGAATCTCTTTGTCTCGAAATACAGTTGCGGAAAGAGTTACTGATTTGGCCGACAATTTAAGTATTCAGATCAAAGCAAAATCATCAAGTTTCGAAGCTTTCTCCATTGCCTGTGACGAGAGTACCGACATTGGGGGCGTAGCTCAGTTAGCTGTGTTTCTTCGTGCTTGCGACACGGATTTCAATATTTTTGAGGAATTGTTGGAACTAGTACCGATGCATAACACTAGTACAGGACAAGATATATTTAATTGCGTTTTTAAACTTCTGCAAAAATACAATCTACCTCTCTCAAAATTAACTTCTGTAGCTACAGATGGAGCTCCTTCAATGACCGGAAACAATGGTTTTGTGGAATTACTGCAAAAAAAACAAAGCGAAATTTATGACGGGTCCATGATTCATCATACACATTGCATTATACATCAAGAAGTATTATGTGCGAAGGTAATAAACATGGAAAATGTGTTGACATCTATCAAAAAAATTATCAATTTCATAAGATCTCGAAGTTTAAATCAGCGACAGTTCTCTGCTTTCTTAAGTGAGTTAGACAGTGAATATTCCAGTTTGTCCTATACTGAGGTACGTTGGCTATCCTGCTCCAAGGTTCTTAAACAATTCTGGGACTTGAAAGAAGAAATATGTCAGTTTTTAGAAACTAAAAATCAAGACACAAGCCTGTTTTTTGACACAATATGGTTGCAGGATTTATCCTTCATGGTAGATATAACAAAACACTTATATGATTTAAACTTAAAATTGCAAGGAAGAGATCAGATTATCACAAACATGTGTGACCAAGTCAAAGCATTTAAATGTAAGCTAGTTCTTTGGGAAAAGCAGTTGAAAAATGAAGATTTAACACACTTTCCAACATGCAACATGAACAAATCAAGTTTAGGTGAAACTGCATCGTATCAAAAATACGCAGAAAAAATTTTAAGCCTTAGAACTGAATTTGAAACAAGGTTTGCAGATTTTAAGTTTTTGGAGGACAAGTTTTCTTTGTTTTCTTCGATATTTTCAATAAATATAGACTTAGTACCTAATGAAATGCAAATGGAGGTCATTGAGATCCAGTGCGATTCAGATTTGAAGGCAAAATTCAGTGAAGTTGGCGTGCCTGAATTTTACAAATATTTACCTGCCAGGTTTGAAAATACTCGAAAATTCGCATATGAAATTATTTCCATGTTTGGAAGTACTTATCTGTGTGAGCAGTTATTTACAATCATGAAAGGAAATAAGTCTCCTGTCAGATCCAGAATTAGTGACGTTCACCTCGGGTCAGTTTTGAAAATAATCACTGCGAACAAGATTTCCCCTGAAGTAGGAAAGATAGTAGCAGAGAAGAGATGCCAAGTGTCAGGAAGAAAACATTAATTTTATCGTTGCCCTTTTTTTATATACTTTTTGAAATAAATCTACATTTCTATGAAAATTGAAGCTTGCTTTGTTTGTTTTGCAGCCCACATAAACCTTGTTTATATGGCCTGTGTTAGCCTTTGAATTTAACATGCTTGGTCTACCCAGCATGCACTCACACATCTTGCTATCACTACAAACTCCATGGACCTAAAACTGAACATAACGTCTTTGACTTCATAATGGGCTTCTGCTGAATGTATTATTTCTGATAAATGTTCTGGTTCATAAGCTTGTAACATTTTTGTTCCTGCTAGTGTCATCAACATTTCAAAAATGTTTTTTAGACTAGCAAAGGCTATTTTTGCTGCCTTATGGTTAGCAATAGACTCTAGGCTCACTACTGTATAAAATTACAATATTTCTGGGTCAGTACAACTGTATCTACTGGGTGGTCTAGTTTTTGCAGCAGCTCAGACCTCAGCTTTCTCGCCAGTCTTGCACACCCAGACATGCTGCAACTAATATTTCCTCTCACGAAATCTTTGCATTTTCCTGTCCATTGATCTAATTACCATGTCGTGCACTTCTCCTTGGGCAGGTTAAATACCTTCTTGGGCTGGTCTTTTGTCCCTTTGACCTTCTGCTTAATGAATCCTAAGTTGTGGTGGAACATTCTCCATGAAAAAGAACAGTGTTTATTGACTTTTGATTTCTAACTCTATCCAGATTCTGTTCTCTGGTTATTTTTCATTGGTACCATTTGTCTTGCCA
>PVJC01013556.1:0-37807 GCA_004026665.1 Murina feae | reverse complement strand
TAGAAAACTGTGGTACATCTACACAATGGAATACTATGCTGCTGTAAAAAAGAAGGAATTCTTACCATTTGCATCAGCATGGATGGAACTGGAGAGTATTATGCTAAGTGAAATAAGCCAGTCAATAAAAGAAAACTACCACATGACCTCACTTATTTATGGATAATAAAGACCATTACAAAATGATAAACATAAACAAGTACAGAGACAGAGCAGCCTTGAACAGACTATCATCCTACAGCTGGAAGGCTGGGGATGGTTGGGGGGGAATTAAGAGATCAACTGAAAGACTTGCATGCATGCGTAGGAGAATAATCAATGGACAAAAGAAACTGGGGGTTAGGGAGGTGGCGGGGAAGGACAAGGGGAAAAAAATGGAGTTCTATCTATCATTTGTTGTAATACTTATCTATCATTTGTTGTAATATTTTAAGCAATAAAAAAAAAGAAAAAAAAGAACATTGAAAAGGGAAGGGCAACTGTTTACAGTTGGTGCTGTTCCGTGAGACCAGAAATAAACATAAAACTGAGGGTTATTTTCAGGAAGGAAGGAAAAGGGGCCTTATCCACAGAAATTCAGAATGACCTTTGTGAAGTCACATTCTTGCTCATACTGAGTGCTGAAAAACTGGAAAAGCCAAGTCTCTTGGTCAGCTAGCAACAAACTAAAGAAGTGTGTATCCTCTTGTAGTTGGCACTGTTCTGCAAGACTGATAAAAAGCACAGAACCAAGGCTTTTTCTTCAGAAAGGCAGGAAAGAAGTTGAGAGGGTCTTATTCCAACCTTAAAGCACACACTGTGATGGATCTTGATTCATATTGAGCACTGTTGACTGATGGTCTCTCCTGGCCAAAACCAGTTCATAAACACTTGAAGAGGAAGTTGATTATTTAAATACACAGACAAAAAAAGCAAAACTACAAGGAATATAAAGAATGAAACATGACACAACCCAAGGAGGAAAACAAATCTCCAGAAACCAATATAAAAGAAATGGAGATTTGTGAATTGTCTGAAAAATAATTAAAAATAATCATCTTTAATAAGAGCATTGAGTTATAAGAGAACATGATAGACAACTAAATAAAATCAGGAAATAATATTTGAAAAAACAACAACCTGAGAATATCAACAAAAGTGATATATATGATAAGAAAAAGAACCAAACAAAAATACTGGAGGTGAAGAATATAATAATTGAACTGTGAAGTTCACTAGAGGGGGTTCAAAAGAAGAATTTGTCAAAAAAAGAACGAATAATGAACCTGAGACAAGCCATTTGAATTTATACCTGTCAGAGGAGCAAAAGGATAAAAGGATGAAATAGAATGAAAAAACATTAAGGCAATATGACACACCAACAAGAAAATGAATATATGGGGGAGAAAACCAAGATGGCAGCATAGGTAAACACTGAAATTGCTGCCTCGCACAACCAGTTCAAAAATACAACTAAAAGACAAAATAGACATCATCCAGAACCACAGAAAGGCTGACTGAGTGTAAATTCTACAACTAGAAGAAAAGAGAAAAGCACACTGAGACTCAGAGGAGGTGCGGAAGTAAAGTGCAGAGGTACGGAGGTGTGTGCGAAGAAAGGGCTGGCAACTGGGGATGTGATTGTCTTTTTCAATCAGGAGGGAGTCACAAGCTCCTGACTGCTCTGAACTCTAGTTCGGGGTGAGTCTCTGAGGACTCAGACTCATATCAGGAGAAACTGGACTGTCTGGCATTGGGTGGAACTTGAGAGTGGCTTTCTCTCAGAGGTGCTTGCAGCGATTACCTCAGGACGCTGAGACCCAGGGCTTCTTAGGGCTGGGCTGAGGATCAGCCATAGCTGTTTGCTCTGCCCTATTGATTTCCTGAGACCCTGCTCCACCCAAGCTTCGGCAGAGGCTTTTGCATATGAATGACCTGGCCCTTTGCAATATAAAATTACCGAACAAACTGCAGCTGGGTCAGATAGACCCAGAATATCCAAAAGAAGGACCAAGGCCCCACAGCAACTTGCATTGCTTCATAGCTGGGCCTCATCTGGGCACCTCCAAACTACAAACAAAGAAGAGGAATCTGCAGATCTCTCCATAGCTCCTGCTGGGTAGCTTCAGGCAGACGCTAAATTAGCACCTCCTTAGAGATCCAAGAGCCAGTGTACCCAGTGGTCAGAGTGGGGCCATCCAGATTACAACTCCTCAGATCCATAAGGGATACACTCAGGGGGCAGACTCAGTGAGCACCAAAGCCCCACTGAAGCAAGTCTTGCCCCATAAGGGTGTCTCCAGTACAGAAGTTCTCCCACTGTAGACACAGCTGATTCTCACAGCCAAGTGGCCTGGAGGTCAATTCCTCCCAGTGTTACCTAGAACAATCAAGGCTTAACTACAACAAGACTGTGTGCAAAGCCTACAAAGGGGTGCACCATGAGTGTCCACCTCAGGTAATTGGGGAGGCTGAGCCACTTGGCCCTATAGGACACCTAGCACAGAAAGCCACCCTATCAACACAGGGAAGCAACCAAAATTTGAAGACAAAGAGACAGCTCACAAATGACAGAAATGGAGGAAAGCAAAGGTCTGGATATAGAGTTCAGAACCACGGTTATAAGGTTTTTCAAGAATTTTCTAGAAACTGCCAATAAATTTAGTGAGACCCTCAATAAATCTAGTGAGACCCTTGAGGATATTAAAAAGGACCAACTAGAAATTAAGCATACACTGACTGAAATAAATAATATTATACAGAGATCCAACAGCAGACTAGAGGACTGCAAGAATCAAGTCAAAGATTTGAAATATGAAGAAGCAAAAAACACCCAACTGGAAAAGCAAAAAGAATAAAAAAATATGAAGATAGTGTAAGGAGCCTCAGGGACAACTTCAAGTGTACCAACATCAGAATTATAGGGGTGCCAGAAGAAGAGAGAGAGCAAGATATTGAAAACCTATTTGAAGAAATAACAGAAAACTTCCTCTACCTGGTGAAAGAAATAGACTTACAAGTCCAGGAAGTACAGAGAATTCCAAACAAAGGAATCCAAAGAGGACCACACCAAGATACATCATAATTAAAATGCCAAGAGCAAAAGACAAAGAGAGAATATTAAAAGTAGCAAGAGAAAAACAGTTAGTTACCTACAAGGGAGTACCCATAAGACTGTCAGCTGATTTCTCAACAGAAACTATGCAGGCCAGAAGAGAGTGGGAAGAAATATTCAACGTGATGGATAGCAAGAACCTACAACTATGATTACTTTATCCAGCAAAGCTATCATTCAGAATTGAAGGTCAGTTAAGGAGCTTCACAGTTAAGAAAAAGCTAAAGGAGTTCATCACCACCCAACCAGTATTATATGAAATGCTGAAAGGTATCCTTTAAGAAGAGGAAGAAGAAGAAAAATGTTAAGATACAAATTATGTACAACAAAGTGACAACAAATGCATATCTATCAACAAGTGAATCTAAAAATCAAGTGAATAAAAAATCTGGTGAACAGAATAAACTTCTGAATATAATAGAATCGTGATATGGAAAGGGAGTGGACTGACAATTCTTGGGGAGGGGAAGGGGTTTGGGGGTGCGGGAAGAGACTGGAGAAAAATCATACACCTATGGGTGAGGACAGTGGTGGGGTGGAAGGGTGTATGGGCAGAGAGTGGGGTGGGAACCAGGTGGAGGGGAGCTATGGGGGGAAAAAGAGGAACCATTATAATAATTTGAACAATAAAGATTTAATTAAAAAAAGAAAATGAATATATGTATCAGAGTAGATCCAGAAAGAGAAGAGAAGAGAAGAAAGAGAGAGGATTATAAACCCTATTTAAAGAAATCATAGCTGAAAATTCCCCATATCTAGGGAAGAAAATCAATATCCAGGGGATTTCAAGATGGTGGCAGAATAGGTGGAATTTACACTCACCTTCTTCCAAGACCAAACTGGAATAACAACAATCATCCTGAATAACCAACTGAAGACCAACTGAAGAGGAGTCTTATAACCAAAGAGTTAAAGAAGAAGGCACATTGAGATTGGTAGGAAAGATGGAGATGTATAAAAGACTTGCCCTACTCCCACTGGCTATTACTGATGTTCTGGATGGATATCTCAATTGAGGGGGTTTCCCCTTATAAGTGTGGAACCTAAACCCCAAGCTTGGCTCCCCAGCCAGAGCACCGGAGCCAGAAAGAGTTGCCCAATAATACCTGGCTCTGAAAAGCATCAGGGTTTCTGTGTACCAGAAAGAGACCAGAATCTGCTAGAAACATAGGTACCCTTTTAAAGGGAAAGTGCACAAAATTTCATTTGCAGACACTCACCCTGGGTTCTGGTGGAGGAAAGGAAGAACAGACTAGAGACCTGGAAGGTCAGCCACTAGGATCCCTGTGCTGAGTCATTCTCCCATACCATAGATGCCTCTTTTTTTGGATGGAATACTCCCTTTTATGTGGCATCAGCCTGAGGCAAAGAAATTGTCCCACCCTCTGGACTCTTTGTCACCCCACCCTACAAAACTTAGGCCCTGCTGGGAGTCAGCTGCCTTGGCTAGTGTGTAGAGACCTGGGCAAACTCAGGGGATGGCAGTGACTAAGTTGTCTGGCTTTGAGGTGGGAGCCATTTCCCCCAATTTCCCATGAATCTGAATGGTGCTTCCCCCTCACTGGAGACTGATAGATCTACCCTCCTAGCTTTTCACAGCCCCACCCTCTGGTCTCTGAAGGCCTCAAATACCTGACCCCTAGTGGCTCTGACTTGCTGAAGTTGGGGTAAAATCCAGGACAGATTGACTTATGTGGCTCTGTGGTGAGAGCCACATTCACCACCTTCCCTGAAGCCTGGCTGGCACCTCCCCATCAACTAAACAGAGGATCTTATAGTAACTGAACTAACAGGCAGCTGGCAGGCAGAGACAGGTGCAGTCAGATCTCAGGGTGCCTTGGGACTTTTGCTGACCTACCTTTCTGGAGCTGGTGGTGGTGCTGGTAAAAGCCAAACTGGGTGCACAGCTTCATTTTTTCCACATGCACCCAAGCTCTGCAGAGGCACCCATAGATTGTGGATCATTTGTAGTTCCAAACAGGTTGTCCAGGGCCAGGCACAGTGTCTGACATTGGCCTGCACCAGAATCCCTCTGAAGAGGTCCAGAACCAACATACCCAGTGACAAGCTTCAGATAATATCAGAGTAGGATGCAATAAACATCACAAGCAGATTATCCAAAGGGAGATCTTGGCAGACACCAAACTCTGCTGAGGTAAATTCCGCTTTGTGAGGTCAGGATCTGCTCAGCAGTTCACTTACTATTGGGTTTGTGGCTCACAGTTAGCCAGTCTAAGGGTCAATTCTACACATGAATGCACTTATAACAATTGAAACTCAATTATAATCCTAGCTGGTTTGGTCAGTGGATAGAGCATTTCAGTTGCAACCTCCTCCCCAGCCCAGGCCCTGGTCAGGGCCTTGCAGGAGGCAATCAACAGACGTGTTTCTTTCCCATCTGTATTTCTCTCTGTCTTTCTCTCTTTCTCCCACTCTCTCTAAAAATCAATGGGAAAAATATCCTTGGATGAGGATTAAAAACAATAACAAAAACCAAAACAACAAAACAAAACAAAAAAGATTCAATTACAACAAGAGGGCCCACATAACCCACATAAGGAACATTTCTGGAGCACCAAGCTCAGGTGATCAAGGAGTCTGTGCCAATGGAATCCACAGGACACCTACTGAATAGGCCACTCCATGAAGACTAGGAATCATAGTAGGTCTATCTAAAACATAGAAACAAACACAAAGAGGCAGCCAAGATGGGGAGAAAGAAAACACACACCAGGTCCCAAATGAGAAAAAAAAAAGAGAGAATCTCTAGAAAAAGAACTAAATGAAATGGAAGTAAGCAATTTATCAGATATAGAGTTCAAAGTAATGATTATAAGGTTGATCAAGGAGAAAAAGAACAGCATGAAAAAAACATAGAAACCATAAAAAGGACCAGTTAAAAATAAAGAATGCAACATCTGACATCTGTGTGAGCATTTAAGCATAACCAATGGACACAAAACACTGGGGGGTAAGGGAGGCGGGTGGAAGGGCAGGGGGAAAAAAGAAATATATGTACTAATCTGTGTAAAGCTTTATGTAATTTAAAAAAATGTAAAAAATAAAAAAAATTAAAAAAAAAGATTACACTGGAAGGAATAAACAATAGGTTGGATGAAGTGGAGGACTGAATCAGTAATTTGGAAGATGTACAATAGAGCAGGAAAAGAAAAAATAATTAAAAAGAATGAGGATTGATTAAAGAATCTTTGGGGCAACATTAAGCATATCAATATCTACATCATAGTAGTACCAGAAGGAGAAGAGAGAGAGCAAGGTATTGAGAATCTATTTGAAGAAATAATGACCGAAAACTTACTTAACTTGGTTAAGAAAAAAGACACACAATGCCCGGAAGCACATAGTATGCAAAAAAAATGAACACAAAGAGGCCCACATCAAGGCACAGAATAATTAAAATTCCAAAGATTAAAGGCAGAGAATCTTAAAAGCATTAAGAGAAAAGCAATTAGCACCTATAAGGGAGCTCCCATAAGACTGTCAGCTGATGTCTAAACAAAAACATTGCAGGTCAGGAGGTATTGGAAAGAAATATTGAAGGTGATTAAAGCAAAGACCTACAACCAGGATTATTATATCCATCAAAGCTATAATTTAGAATGGAAGGACGTATAAAGAGATTCCCAGATAAGAAAAATTAAAGGAGTTTATCACACCAAACCAGTATTACAATGAATGTTAAAGGGTCTTCTTTAAGAATATGGATAGTAATATAGCAATAAATACATATCTGTCAACAAGTGAATGTAAAAAATAAAATAAACAGACAAGTAGTGACAGAGAACAAGCTGAAGGTTGGCAGATGGGAGTGTGTGGGATGGTTGAAAAATGTGAAGGGATTAAGAAGTACAAAGTGGTAGTTACAGAATAGTTACAGGGATTTAAAGTACAGCATAAGGAATATGGTCAACAATCCTATATAATAAAGAGCTAATATGCAAATAGTCCTCATGCCCTCATGCTGTCAAGGCTTAGGCACTCAATACTGGGGAGAGGAATGGGGACCAGTTAGGCACAAGTGAGCTCACAAGAGAGGAATGGGGACCAGCCAGGCTGTGGCCCAGGAGAGGGACAAACTATTCACCCCATGGTCCCAGGCGCCAGTGGCTGGGGCTGTGGCCTGGGAGAGGAACAAGCCACTGCCCTTTGGTCCTGGGAACCAGCGCCTGTGCCTGAAGCCCAGGAGAGGGACAAGCCACCCACTTCGTGATCCTGGGCTATATTGCCTTTGGCTGTTGCCCTGGAGAGGGACAAACTGCCTGTCCCACAGAATTGGGTGCCTGCAGCTGTGGCCAGGGTAAAGTCGCCTGCCATGGACTCCTGTGGCTATGGCCAGCCCAGGCAAAGCTGGCCCAGGTCCTGGGTGCCTGCAGCTGGCCAGAGGAAGGGAAGCCCAGATTACGGTGCCTGCAACCAGCCAGAGGAGGGAATCCTGAGTCCCGGGTGTAAGGTGGTTAGGAGCGATCAGGCTGGTAGGGGAGCAGTTAGGGGCTATTAGGTAGGCAGGCAGAGGTAGTTAAGGGAGATCAGGCAGGCAGAGGGGTTAGGAGTGATCAAGCAGGTAGGCAGGCAAGCAGCTAGGAGCCAGCGGTCAGGATTGTGAGAGGCAGTCAGACATCCCGCAGGGGGTCCCACATTGGAGAGGGTGCGCTGGGCCAAGGGACCCCTCTCTTGCACAAAATTCATGCATTGGGCCTCTAGTATTATAATAACAACTAGGGGCCTGGTGCACAAAAATTTGTGCACTTGGGGTGTCCCTCAGCCAGGCCTGTGCCCTCTCACAGTCTGGGACCCCTCAGGGGATGTCCACCTGCTGGCGTGCCTGGCCAGCCTGGGTGAGGGGCTGATGGCTGTTTTCAGGCTGGCCAAGTCCCCCAGTATGGACCCTCACCCTATTGGGGTGTGGCCAGCTTGGGTGAGGAGCTTAAGGCTGTTTTCAGGTTGCCCACAGCCTGATCAGGGTTTGGATCCCTACTGGGGTACCTGGCCAGCCTGGGTGAGGGGTTGAGGGCTGTTTTCAGGCTGCCCACAGCCCCTTCAGGTTTTGGGTCCCTACTGGGGTACCTGGGCAGCCTGGATGGGGGGCTGAGGGCCATTTTCAGGCTGCCCACAGTTCCTTCAGGTTTTGGGTCTCTACTGGGGTACCTGGGCAGCCTGGGTGGGGGGCTGAGGGCCATTTTCAGGCTTCCCACAGTTCCTTCAGGTTTTGGGTCCCTACTGGGGTGCCTGGGAAGCCTGGGTGAGGGGCTGAGGGCCATTTTCAGGGTGCCCACAGTTCCTTCAGGTTTTGGGTCCCTACTGGGGTGCCTGGGAAGCCTGGGTGAGGGGTTGAGGGCCGTTTTCAGGCTTTCAGGCTGCCCACAGCTCCCATTGACCCAATGTCCCAGCAAGTCTCACTGGAAGCAGGTTCTGGGGTTTATTTATCTTCTATAATTGAAACTGTTGCTTTAAACTAAGGCCTATGCAGGTAACGAAGCCTCCTGTTGGCTTCAGCTCCATGGCTTCTATAATTGCAACTATGTTGCCTTAGTAGAGGCCCAACTGGCCTAGGTAGGCAGTTTCCTCCATCACTGGTGCAATAGAAGCCTCCTGTTTGCTTCAACTCTGTGGCTTCTATAATTGCAACTGTGTTGCCGTGATCAGAGAGAGGCCCAGCCGGCCTAGGTTGACAGTTTACTCCTGGTACAACAGAAGCCTCCTGTTTACTTTAGCTCTGTGACCGCTGGCCTCCATCTTGGCTGGGTTAATTTGCATACAGCTGCTCTGATTGGCTGGTGGGCGTGGCTTAGGCATCCCAGAGAAACAGTCAATTTCAATATTACTCTTTTATTAGATAAGCTATATGATGTCAGATGGGCACAAGATTTTTTGGGATGATCACTTAATTATATAATGTCTAAAAACTGGGTTATATACTTGAAACTAGTATAATATTGTATGACAACTATAATTAAAAACTAAAAAAAACTTTAAAGCAAAAAAATAAGAAAATTATATGCCAACAAATTGGATAACCTAGAACAAAAGGGCAAACTCTTAGAAACATATGATCTACCAACTCTGAATTGTGAATAAATGTGACATCTGAGTGGAATAATGAATGAGGAGGTTAGCAATCAAATACTTTCCAACAAAGAAAAGTCCAGGTCTAAATGGATTTACTGGTCAATTCTACCAGATGTTTAAAAAAAATTAATGTAAATCCTTTTCAAACACCTTTTTAAAAATTGAAGAGAAGTTAATAGTTTCAAACTAATTTTACAAGGACACCATTATCCTGATGTCAGTGCAAATTCCCATCTTGAGATCAAGCATGGGGCCAGAAAGCCTCTATGACTCCCCTAAAAGAAACTGTTATCATCTGCAACTGCTGCATAATGTCTTCTATAGGGAAAATTCTAATATGTGTATTTCTGAATTACAAGGCAAGCTGAGTTCACAACCTCACACCCTCTCTTAAGTTAAAGGTATGGGATTAATTGAGAAGTAAAATAAAAATGGAGGAATATGGGCAGATTACAATAAAACTAAGAATCTTGAATCTCTAAATTCTTCCAATCCTTTCTACTGGTGGAGGCATCTTTTCTTTCTGTACCTGAAGAGATTTGTCTCTACTTACCTGAAGAATCTGTAATGACCTTCCCTGAATTGGTTGCCATACACGGGACTACTGTTAATCCTCAGTTTCTGTCCTTACCTATTCACATTGCTCCTAGTTCTATAACCAGTTTCAAGTCCCAGAAATCTACACTGAGTCAGGGACAAAGTAGGATTCATGTGAAGATGGAGTACACATCAAAAGAATTGCAAGATTTTACATACTTATATAAACAGAAATCTAGAACTTGTATGGGAATGAATTCTAAGGGTGTTGGGCCGGATGGAAGGAATATAACATTAGATTAGGCAATTTAATGATATTATGGCACTAAGTTCAATATGTTAGTTCAGATGGCTGGTAGAGACTGTAATAGTTTGCTTTGTTTGGTTGACTGCAAACTTAGATGCAAACCTGGCATATATAGATGAGTTTGATCTATCAGAACCTCCTTAATTTATTATAGAAGACAGCATTATTCAAAGGCTCAGGAATATTGTAACATTGCAATTGACCCAAGATTTTCCTCCCCATTATTCTTATTCAGTTATTATTTGTTTTCCTTATTATGCAAGGGCTGTCTTTTGGCTTTATGGCCAAAAAAGTGTAGTAGGGGAAGGAAATGGTAATTTGCAGAAAGAGATGTCACCCCCAAGTGACTCATTAACTACTTTTTCCCTTGTTACCCTGGGAAAGCCAAAATGATTCTAAGAGACAATTCCCATAATGGGCTGATTTCTGGCTGGCAATACCAAGTCTCTGCAATTCCACTTGGTCACTACCCAAGCACAATTAGTGCTGTTAATTAACTGGCTTTACATTGGCAGAATTTTGTGTAACTCTTTGCACAGGGGAGAATTATGCAACAGAAAGAAACTTTCTAAGTTGTTCTGGCTTCCTGAAGATGCAGTTGCCTTATTCCCTGAGGCAGGGAAGCCTAATTTCCTTGTTCATTGTGTTTTAGTTTTAAAAATATATCTATACTGATAGGGTTAGTCTCTACTAATGGTAGTTGAATGTAGGTTTCCAGATAAGAATGACAAGGTTGGAGGTTTTGTGCTCTACCTTGTTCACCATACTTTGGCTTTAATTTTATTTATTGTTTTAAATTACAAAATAAAACACAATACACAAAATTTTGTGGTATAATCAATTTTATAAAGTAGTCATCACTCAAGTCATTATATAGAACTATGTAAACAATGCCATCCCAGAAATATTCTCTGTGACTAAGCAAATCACAACCATCTTTTTCCTCAAAATCATGATTCTGTTATTGTAAAAACTTCCTTGCATATTTTTACAGCTTTATACTCCAAATGTGCATCCTAAGACACTATAGTTTGTGTTGGCAATTTTTTTTTCAACTGACTTGGCAGACACCAAGTCAAATACATATGCAGTATTTGTATGTATTAAATCTGTATCTCCAATATTTGCACACTTATGTAGTGTCTAATATTTTGTAATCGCAATAATAATATATATTATTTATATATTTTATAAATATATAAATAATATATATTATTTATAATATATATATTTGTATCTTTGGTGATGTGTCTCCAGGTCCCAACAGTGGGGTTGTTGAGTTAAAGATTGATGCATACATAGTTTTCTTAGATATTGCCAAATTTCCCTTCACAAGAGTTGAATTATTTTGTTGTTGTTGTTAATTCTCACCCAAGGATATTTTTCCATTGACTTTTAGAGATAATGGAAGGGAGGGGGAATGGACAGAGAGAAAGAGAAACATCAATGTGAGAGAAACATATTGATTGGTTGCCTCTCACACATGTCCTGACCAGGCCAGGGATCTAGCCTTCAATTGAGGTATATGCCCCTGACTGGAATTGAACCTGGGATGCTTCAGTTCAGGGGACTATGCTCTACCCACTGAGCAAAATCAGTTGGGTACGAGTTGAGCTATTTTGCATTCTCACTTGAACATTAGGTTTCTCCATAGACTTGACAAGAATTTTAGTGTTTTTGCCAATCTGATGTGTGAGAAATGGTACCTCATTGTGGTTTTAGCTTGTCATTATCTTATTATTGATGAAATTTAACATTTTTATATGGTTAAGAGATTTTTTAAAATCTGTTTTCAGAGTGTTTATATCTTTTGTCCTTTAAAAAATGAGGTTAAATGTACATAATGTAAAATTTATAACTTTAAAGTGAATAATTCAGTGGCATTTAGTACATTCACAATGTTGCAAAACCACCCTCTCTCTAGTTCCAAACATTTTCATCACCCCAAAAGTAAACCACGTACTATTAAGCAGTTACTCCCCATTCTGCTTCCCTGTCAGGCCCTGAAAACTACCAATTTGCCTTTTGTGTTTATAGATTTACCCAATCTGGATATTTCATGTAAGTGGAATCGTACAATGGGTACCCTTTTGTATCTGGCTTCTTTCAGCATATTTCTGAAGTTCATCCATATTGTAGCATGTTATTTCTTTTTATGGTTGAGTAATAGTCCATTGTATAAATATACCACATATTGTTTATCCATTCATCTGTTGACAGATGTTTGGATATTTTGGCTATTGTGAAAAGTGCTGCTATGAACTCATCTGTATAATTTTTGTCTGAGTACTTGTCTTCAATCCTTATAGGTTTATACCTAGGATTGAAATTGCTGGGTCATTTGCTAAATCTATTTTTAACATTTTGAAAATTGTAAAAATGCTTTCCAAAGTGGTTGCACCATTTTACATACCCACAAGCAATGTATGAGGATTCTGATTTCTCCACATCCTAGCCTACACTGACAAATTTCCTTTTTCTAAAAAATATAATGGGCTTATGTTGATTACGAAGTGGAATTTTGTGTTTTTGATGTGATTTCCCTAATAGTTAATAATGTTGAGCATCTTTTCTTGTGTTTCTTGGTCATTTGTTTATCTTCTTTGAAAAAATGTTTATTCATTTTTCCCCACGTTTAATTGTTGTAGTTTATTTGTTGTTGCTCCAATGTAAATTTTTAAATATATATTCTAGATGCTAGAGCCTTTGCAGATATATGATTAATAAATATTTTTTCTGATGTCTAGGTTGTCTTTTCATTTACTTGATAATATCCCTTGTTATAAAAAAAGTTTAGTTTTCATAAAGTCCAGTTTATTTTTTCTTTTGTTGTTTGTGCTTTTGGTGTTATATCTAGAAACTCATTACCAATATTAGGCCATGATTTATTCCTGTTTTTTCATCTCAGAGTTTTGTGTTTTTAGCTGTTATGTTGAAATCATTGAACTTGTACTAAAAGTTGTTTATGGTGTGAGGTGGGAGTTCAACTTCATTCTTTTGAATATAGATGTCCAGTTTTTCCAGAACATTTTGCTTCAGTAATTGTGCTTTTTAAAATTAAGTTTAGCTCTTTTTTTATAATTTCAACTTTATTCTCAATTTGTTCCCTATTGTTCTATTGCTTTTCTTTAGCTCTCTGAGTTAGTTTAAAACAGTTTTTGTTCAGTAAATTCAATGTCTCTACTTTCTCAGGGATAGTTCCTGTTTATTTCTTCTGTGCATGGGCTATATTTTCTTTTTTTATTTGCATCTTGCTTAATTTTTTAAAATGGAAATTTTGAACATTATAAAGTTGCAATTCTGGAAATAAGATTCTTCTCAAGATTTTTTATTTTATTTAATTTATTTTAAAGTATTTTTGTAGTTTCTATATTCTTTGCTATGTTGAGTATCTGAAATCTCTAATCCTTTAGCATCTGTTCAGATAGTGATTTTTCGAAAAGATTTTTCTTGAACACCAAGAACCAAAAAGGAAAAATAATAAGAAAGACAGAAGGAAAGATTATAAAATGCTCTTCTAGTCTTTGCTGGATGGTTATGTGCTTGGGCACTCCTTCACTACCTAAGCCTTATATAACTTGGCATTAGCTTTTACTTTCTGCTAGAATGAGCCTATAAATCAGCCAGAGGGGAAAGCTTATGATCTTCTCAGGCATTTTCTGAGTGTGTGCCCTGCCTGGGCATGCATATGGCTTTCTCAGTTCCCCACTATAAATCAGCAGGATTTTAAAAGAACAAAATATTTATTATTAAGATAAAGTTTGTATAACAGCATTACAGATCAAAAGTTCTATTTACATTTATTGATTCAATGTCCAATTATGCATCAAACATTTAATGGGCATAGCGGCAGGTTACACATACAAAGCGAAATGGACAGCCACTTAGATTCCACCTCTACCAAGTGATTTTATTTATGTAAAAAAATGGGGGAAAGGGAGAAGGCACATGAAATCTGCTTAGAAACTAACCTGGCAGAGATACCAAGTTTACAAGCTAGAAAATCACCCATTTCCAAAAAGGCACTTCTCATTGTACTAAAAGTACGTAAATCTGAACATGAACCTTGTGCCTAGTTTATAATTTCCCCAAGAAAGCAAAACTACAAAGAATTGTAGACTAGCATTACTATTAATTTTCCATGCAAAATGATTAAGAATTTATTTTAAATACTTTACATTATGAGCTTAAATAAACTTGAAAAACTACCATTATACTAAGTCATACCATGAATTCAAATCAGCCTATTTCCAAAGCTTTGCCCATCCCAAGTCCCTAAAATGTCTTTTCTACAATGACTTCAGGTATGGCATCTCCCACAATCCTTTGGGTCAGCACTGTGTGGGCCCATCGCACTACTCAACCTCTTGGTGGAAAAAATCAGCAGCAAGTGTAATGAGAAGTTTTGAATAACTTCACTTCCCAAAAGAACTTTGCCCACCTTTCCCTCACAGGCATTGAGGTATGCATAGTTTGTTTCAATTGTAATCTTTTATCCCAGTGGCTGTGTTATTCATTTGCCTTACAGTGTTTTTGAAGGATGCCTGGCCCTTTTCCACCTTCAGTGAGTTTTGATTTAGGTGAAACAAATCAGGTGGCTCTCATACAGGTTAGAACAAACAAACACAATTCTCTGAGCACCACTATCTTAGAGACTGATGCTTAATAAGGAGGGGTCTAGGGAAGTGGCACACACACAAAAAAAGCTACAAAGTTATCCTACCATTTTAAGTTGCATTTTTTAAAATTCATCATTCACTTTGTTGCTATAAGCCTTTGACCATTTTTTCTACTTTTGACAAAGTTATTCTGATAGCTTTTGACTTGTCAGTGTTTCTACAGAGCAATGAATTCTTGGATTTATTTATTATGCAATTTGTCCCAATATCAACCCCTGTTCATTTTATATTTACCAGATGTTTGGTCTTCCTCTTTCAATTGTAAGGGTTATTTATGTATTAACTAAAGGCCCAGTGCACAAATTCATGCATGGGTGGGGTCTGGCCAGGGTGGGCCTGTTGAGAGGAGGAGATGGCGGGAGGTTGGTTGGCTGGCTACCCCAATTGGCCCGATCAGAGTCGGGCTGGCTGGGGGGAGGAGCTATGGGTAGTTGGCCAGTGGGATCCACCCCAGATTAGGGCGGGGGGTGATTGAGGGTCAGCTGATTCACTGGCTGCAGTGGGCATCACAGAGACCAGTTGATCTGGTTGTTATGGTGTTCATGTCACTGGCTTTTTATATATATAGATAACATTAGTCTAATCTGTGACATAGGTTGTAAATATTTGCTCCCAATCTGTGTTGTAGTTGCATCTATTTAAAAAAAAAAACCATTTTGGGTTGCAAAAGTTTGTTATTGCTTATTATTGTTTTAATTCACCACTATAAAAAAATCACATCTTGGTTTAGTGTCACAGAAAGTTTTCCCTTGTACTCAGGGAGTTGGTGACATCAACCCTTATTTCTACTGTGTAGCTTCATGTTTCACAATTGGATTTCTTAATGCAATTTATTCTTATACATGGTATGAGAAATTGAGTCTAATTCATTAATCTTTTATTTAGAATTTTTTGCCTAAATTTTCATGGTATCAGTCTATAATTTTTTGTACTATTTTTATTTAATCTGGGTAAATGTTTATACTTGCTTATTAAAATAATTTTGAAGTTATTTTCATTTTTAATTCTTTGAAACAATTTATTTTTTATTTTTATTTGTTTTTAAATTATTTTTTAATTGCTTAAAGTATTACAAAGAGTGTTAAATAGATCTCCATTTTTTCCCTTGACCTTCCCCTTACCTCCCCTGACCCCAATGTCTTACATCTATTAATTATGCTTATATGCCTGCATACAAGTCCTTCAGTTGATCTCTTAACTCCCCCCGCCAACCCTCCCAAGCCTTCCAGGTATAGTTTGACAGTCTATTCAATGCTGTTCTGCATATGAATCTATTTATGTTCATCAATTTATAAATAGTCTTTATTATCCATAAATAAGTGAGATCATGTGGTATTTTTTCCTTCATTGACTGGCTTATTTCACTTAGCATCTTGCTCTCCAGATCCATCCATGCTGCTGCAAATGGTAAGAATTTCTTCTTTTTTTCTAGCAGCATAGTATTCCATTGTGTAGATGTACCACTGTTTTCTAATCCATTCATCTGCTGATGGGCACTTAGGCTGTTTCCAAATCTTAGCTATGGTAAATTGTGCTTCTATGAACATAGGGATGCATATATCCTTTTTGATTGGTGTTTTTGGTTTCTTGGGATATATTCCCAGAAGTGGGATCACAGGATCAAATGGGAGTTCCACTTTTAATTTTTTGAGAAAACTCCATATTGTCTTCCATAGTGGCTGCACCAGTCTGCATTCCCACCAGCAGTGAACGAGGATTCCTTTTTCTCTGCATCCCAACCAGCACTTGTCATTTGTTGATTTGTTGATGATAGCCATTCTGACAGGTGTGAGATGATACTGCATTTTGATTTGCATCTCTCAGATGATTCGTGGCTTTGAGCATGTTTTCATATGTCTCTTGGCTTTCTGAATGTCCTCTTTTGAAAAGTGTCTATTTATTTCCTTTGCCCATTTTTTGATTGGATTGTTTATCTTCCTTTTGTTAAGTTGTATGAGTTCCCTATAAATGTTGGAGATTAAACCCTTATCAGTGATAATATTGGCAAATATGTTCTCCCATGCAGTGGGCTTTCTTGTTGTTTAGTTGATGGTTTCTTTTTCTGTGAAGAAGCTTTTGATTTTGATGTAGTCCCATTTGTGTATTTTCTCTTTAGTTTCCAATGCTCTAGGAGCTGTATCAGTGAAGAAATTGCTTCGGCATATGTCTGAGATTTTGTTGCCTTTAAATTCCTCTAGTATTTTTATGGTTCCTGTCTTGTGTTTAAATCTTTTATCCATTTTGAGTTTATTCATTTTGAGTTTATTTTTGTGTATGGTGTAAGTTGGTGGTCTAGTTTCATTTTTTTTACATATATCTGTACAATTTCCCCAACACCATTTATTGAAAAGACTGTCTTGACTCTCTTGTATATTCTTACCCCCTTTGTCAAATATTAATTGACCATATCTGTTTGGGTCAATGTCTATTCCATTGATCTATTGTCTGATCTTGTTGCCAGTATCAGGCAGTTTTGAAAACAGTGGCTTTGTAATATAGCTGGATATCTCGTATGGAGATCTCAACTACCTTGTTCTTTCTTAGGATCACTGCAGCTATTCAGGGTCTTTTTTTTATTCCAGATGAATTTTTGGAGAGTCCGTTCTAGGTCTGTGAAATATGCTGTTGGTATTTTGATGGAGAGTGCATTGAATTTATAGATTGCTTTGGGTAGTATGGACATTTTAATGATGTTGATTCTACCAGTCCATGAACATGGTATGTTCTTCCATCTGTTTATGTCTTCCTCTATCTCTTTTTTCAACATCCTGTAGTTTTCTGAGTTGAGGTTTTTTACCTCTTTAGTTAAGTTTATACCTAGGTATCTTAATTTTTTTGGTGTGATGGTAAATGGGATTGCTTTTTTAGTCTCTCTTTCTGCAAGTTCACTATTGGTGTATAGAAATGCCAAAGATTTCTTAGCATTAATTTTGTATCCTGCTATATTGCTGAATTCATTTATTAAGTCTAATAGTTTTTTTAATGGAGTCTTTAGGGTTTTTTATGTACAATATCATGTCATCTGCTAATAAGGACAGTTTTACTTATTCTTTTCCAATTTGGATGCCTTTTATTTCTTCTTTTTGTCTAATCACGATGGCTGATATTTCCAGTACTATGTCAATCATGAGTGGTGAGAGTGGTCATCTCTGTCTTGTTCTTGTTCTTAAGAAAAATGGTTTTAGTTTTTGCCCATTGAGTATGATGTTGGCTATGGGTTTGTCATATATGGATTTTATTATGTTGAGGTATGATACTTCTATTCCCACCTTGCAGAGAGTTTTTATAAAAAACAGGTTTGGATTTTGTCAAATGCCTTTTCTGCATCAATTGATATAACTATGTAGTTTTCTCTCTCAATTTGTTTATGTGATGTATCACGTTTATTGATTTGTGGATATTGTACCATCCTTACATCCCTGAGATAAATCCTACTTGGTCATGGTGTATGATTTTTATGTTGTACTGCTGGATCTGATTTGCTAGGATTTTGTTGAGGATTTTGGCATCTATGTTCATGAGGGATATTGGCCTGTAATTCTCTTTCCTTGTGTTGTCTTTATCTGGTTTTGGTATTAGGGTAATGCTGGCTTCATAGAATGAACTTCAAAGTGTTCCTTCATTTTGAATTTTTTGAAGTAGTCTCAGGAGGACACGTTTCAATTCTTCCTTGAATGTTTGGAAAAACTCCCCTGTGAAGCTGTCTGGCCCTGGACTTTTATTTACTGGAAGCTTTTTGATTACAGCTTTAATTTCTTCCATAGTTATTGGCCTATTGAAGTTTTCATATTCTTCCTGATTGAGTTTTGGAATGTTTTATTTTTCTAGGAATATGTCTAGTTTGTTGGAGTAGAGTTGTTCATAGTATTTTTTAACAATCCTTTGTATTTCTGTGGGGTCTGTTGTTATTTCTCCTCTTTCATTTCTGATTTTGTTTATTTGGGTCCTCTCTGTTTGCTTCTTTGTGAGTCTGGCTAGAGGTTCATCAATCTTGTTTATCCTTTCAAAGAACCAGCTCTTGGTGTCATTGATCTTTTGTATTGTTTTTTTGTCTCTATGTCATTTATTTCTGCTCTAATCTTTATTATCTCTTTCCTTCTGCTCACTCTGGGCTTTTCTTGTTGCTCTCTTTCCAATTCTTTGAGTTGTAAAGTAGACGATTTACTACCATTTTTTCTTGTTTTTTGAGATAGGCCTATAGAGCTATAAATTTCCTTCTCAGGATTGCTTTCATTGTGTCCCATAGGTTTTGGATTGGTGTTTTCATTGTCATTTGTTTCTAGAATGTTTTTAATTTCTTCTTTGATCTCATTGGCAACCCAATCAATATTTAATAACATGCTATTCAGCTTCCAAGAGTTTGAATGTTTTGGATTGTTTTTACTGTAGTTTATTTCTAATATCATGCCATTGTGATCTGAGAAGATGCTTGATATGATTTCAATCTTCTTGAACTTGTGGAGACTTTGCTTGTGACCCAATATGTGGTCTATTTTTGAAAATGTCCCATGTGCACTTGAGAAGAACGTATATTCTGTAGCTTTGGTGTGAAATGTTCTGAAGATGTCCATTAAGTCCATCTGATCTAGTGAGTCATTTAGGATTGCTGTTTCTTTGCTGATCTTTTGTCTAGAGGATTTATCCAGTGATGTCAGAGGTGTATTAAAGTCCCCTACTATGATTGTATTGTTGTCGATATCTCCCTTGATATCTTCCAGGAGTTTTTTTTTTTATATATTTGGGTGCTCCTGCATTGGGTGCATATATGTTTATCAGGGTTATGTCTTCTTTGTATCGATCCCTTTAGTATAAGGTGACCAGACATCCCACTTTTGATGAGACATTCCTATTTTTAACAATTTGTCCTGTTTCCTGCAGCATTTGAAAAAGTCCCAATTTTTGGAAAGAATGCACGACAAGATATGGAACAGTGGGAGAACAGGTAGGGACTATACGGTTTTCGGCAGCCAAACAGTCAATGGTGTCCGCTGTACCAATGTTAAAATCTGGTCACCTTACTTTAGTGGCCTTCCTTATCTCTTGTTATGGCCTTTACTTTGAGGTCTATTTTGTCTGATATAAGTATCACTACCCCAGCTTTTTTTTTCACTTCCATTTGCCTGAAAGATATTTTTCCATCCCTTCACTTTTAGTCTGTGCGAGTCCTTTATTCTGAGGTGAGTCTCTTGTAAACAGCAAATATATGGGTCATGTTTTTTTTTTTTTAATCCATTCAGCCACTTGGTGTCTTTTGATTGGAGCATTTAGACCATTTACATTTAAAGTTATTATTGAAAGGTACTTGTTTGTAGCTATTTTTATTGTTTGTGCCCGTGTTCTTTTTTACCTTTTTATTTCTTCTTTTTACAACAGTCCCTTTAGCATTTCTTGCATTGCTGGTTTTGTGGTGATAAACTCCATTAGCCTTTTTTTTTTTGTCTGTGAAGCTTCTTATTTCCTCTTCCATTTTGAATGATAGCCTTGCTGGATAGAGTAATCTTGGATCAGTCCCTTGCTCTGCATCACTTTGTAAATTTCCATCCATTCTCTTCTGGCCTGATGTGTTTTTGTTGAGAAATAATTTGATAATCTAATGGGAACTTCCTTGTATGTAACTTGCTGTCTCTGTCTTGCAGCCTTTAAGATTCTCTATTTGTCCTGAACATTTGCCATGGTAATTATGATGTGCTTTGGTGTGGTTCTTTTTGTATTCATCTTGTTTGGGACTCAGTGGGGTTGTGTGACTTTTTTCTTCCCTACCTCAGGGAAGTTTTCTGAGATCATTGGGTCAAACAAGTTTTCTAATCCTTGTTCCTCTTCCTGTTGTCCTGGCACCCCTATTATTCATATGTTGCTTCATTTCATGTTGTCCCATAGCTCCCTTAGACTCTGCTCCTGTCTTTTAATTTTTTTCTCTAATTGCAGTTCAGTGTAGGTGTGTTTTGCTTCTCTGTCTTCGAATTTGCTAATTCAGTCCTCCGCTTCTCCTAGTCTGCTGTTGAAACTTTCCATGGTGTTTTTTTTTATTTTATGCCAGCTGTATCACCCTTCATTTCTTCTTGATTCTTACAAAAGTTGTTGATTTTTTCCTCCATCTGGTTTATGCACTCTAGGATCCTTATTCTGAATTCCTTTTCTGATATATTGCATGCATCTGTTTCTGCTTTTTCTGGTGATTCCTCCTTTTCTTTTCTTTATGGGTTTCTTTGTCTACCCATTTTTGGTCTCACTGACTGATCTAGATGTTGAGTTGTGCAGGGGCTGCTCCTTGGGTGGCGGTGGATACTCGGGCTGCAGTTGCTCCTCAAGGTGGCTGCTCCTCAGATGACACTGGCTCCTCTGGTGGGTGCTGTTAGCAGGAGTGGTGTCTCTGGCTGGTAAGGGAAGCTGCTCACATAGCTGCTATTCCTTGGACAGAGGTGAGCTGATCACATGGCTTTTGTTCCTTGGATCTAGGCTAGCTGCACGCTGCTGCTTTTCCTTAGATGGAGACGGTTGCTCATGAAGTTGTAGTTCTTTGGACAGGGGCAGGTTGCTTACAGGGTGACTGCTCCTCATATGGGTGCAGGCTGCTTGCTCAGTTGTTGGTCCTCAAATGGAAGATGGGCTGCTTGTGTTGTTGCTGCACCTTAGGTGGAAGTGAGCTGCACATGCAACTGCTGCTCCTTGGATAGAGGTGGGATGCTAACCCAGCTGCTGCTTGTTGAACAGGTGCAGACTGCTTTTGGCTGATGCTCCTTGGATTTTGTGGCTGCTCCTCAGACAGGGGTGAGGCTTCTCACTTGGTTGCTGCTCCTCAGACTGGGGTACAGGTTGCTCACACAGCTGCTGATCCTTGGACAGGGGGCTGCCACATGAGGCTTCTGCTCTTAGGCCTGGGGTAGGCTGGTCATGGAGCTGCTGCTTGGACAGGGGTGGGCTGCTCATGTGTCTGCTGTTTGTATGATTGCAGTGCCCTGGGCTAAGGTGTTGGGCTGGTTGGAGGACAGCATGCTTCAGATCTCACAAGAGCCTACGCCCAGGGTAGCTGTAGACTAGTTGACTGTGGGACCACAGCTGAAGTAGTAGGTCCCTGGCAGGGGTGTCTGAAGAGTCCCAGGTGTTATCTGAGGGCATCCTGGGTGGGGGTGAGGTCTGGCTCCGAGTTACAGCAGCTCTCCCCTTAAATATGCTAGGCCTCTGAGGAAGAGATAGCCTCCCGGAACTGTTTACAATGGTAGCAGAGGCTGCCTAGCTAAGGAAGCCTGTTAAGCCAGACCACTGTGGGATCTATCTGTGCCTCACTCACATACACACACACACACATTCCACATGACCATACACTCCTCCTTTGATCCCTCTCTGACTTATGCTCTCTCCTTCATTGCCCCCTTCTTCTTGCATCTGTAGTTGGGTCTGGGGTATTATTGACCCATTTGTGGATGGAGTTTCCTCTACAGGTGTCTGGTTGTGAGATTCACTTTCTAGCACCTGGCAGACAGGATAAAATTCACCTTGACAAGACACCACACAAAGGGACCAAAGTATGAATATACTTACGACAATAATAACCCCACTATAAGTGACTCCCTGAGAAAAGACAATTAGGGGCAAGAAAAGAGAGCAAAAAAGATGAGAAAAGAGAAAGGAATAAAAAGGAGACTATATCTATGGACACACCACAGAACCAATAGATAGACAAAACAAAACAAAACAAACAAAACAAAACAAAACAAAAAATACAAACCCCCTGTAGAGAGGATGGGAGCAGAATCTGTAGGATGCTGAGCTTATATATAGAAGATAAGGTTAAGAATTGGAAGGATATGGGGAGGATCTCAGTTCATTATAGAGGAAGTAGAAAGGGGATGGGTGGATAAGAGGAAAGAGAATGAAAGAAAAGAAAAAAATAAAATAAATTTACAAAAAATTTGATTTCAAAAATGGTATAAAAATAACAAAAAAATAATAAAATAAAATAGAGTGATAGAAAAATAAAGTGAAAAGAAATAGAAAATAAAGCAACAAACATAAATATGAAAACAAAAAAGGAAAGGTAACAAAGTAATAAAAATAAATAAAAATGAAGAAGTAAAATGTTTGTACTGTTGTGTTTCTCAGGATCTGATTGGTGGTACCAAAAGTCTCTCTTTAGGTCAGTCCCTTTGGACTCTCAGAGACTGTTTATTGTTGTTTTTTTAAATCCTTTTTACCGTTCATGGTGGAATCTGGGTGTGGCTGTATTAGTTGCCTGGATACTGGAGGGAGGGATTATCTCTTCAGGGCACAATGGCTGCCCAGGTCCCAGGCTCCGGCATGAGTCAGCACCAAACTCACTGCCACCTCTCCTGGACCCCCCTCTCTCTCTAGATTCCACAACTTGGCACTTTCTCCCACACTCCAGCCATGGGTTAGTGTCTGTATCTGAAAGGCCTTATGCGCAAGGCTCAATGAAGAAAGGCACCAGCCACAAAGGCGGGAGAGGTTGCGCCCTCTCCTCTCTTGCCGGCACACTTCAGTCTTTACTGACTGTGGACCCAGATGTAGAATCCTCTTCCAGGGGGGCACGCTTCTCTCCTGCCCGCACACCCCAGCCCTTTCCTGATTGTGAACCTGGATCTAAAATCCCCTGCCGACCAGCAGTTGTGCGGACCCTCTTTCCACTACGCCTGTCTCAAGGGATGCGACTGGGTGACGGTGCCAGAGCCAGTGCCCTGTGGATTCTTTTTGGTTCTCAGGGCTCAGGTATGGCAGAATATGTTTCCCAAAATCTTGAATTTACCTCTCTCAGGAGTCTTCTGCCTTACCAGGCTGCAGGCTATCTCCCAGCTCTAGCTCCTGTGCCAATTCGGGCTGGATGCTACTCGTTTCAGTTGTTCACTCTATCTGTTCCTGGACAAGGCACTGGATACATCTGCTTATACTGCTGCCATTTTCCCAAGCAGAAACAATTTATTTTTATTGAAACTTTGATTTCTAAAGCTTTGCTACATTACTTTGTGAACAAGTTAAACTTGGGATGTGTGTTATAATTCTCTGATAAGTTTCTGTATATTTTCTATGGAAATTAGTCTTTTTAAGTGCTACATTTCTACTGGAGTTAGTAGTGGTAAAATGCATTTTCCTAGAAATTATTTATTTCATATAGCTTTCAAATTTGTTTGAACAGTGTATACAACATTATTTTAAATGACTTTTTATTCACTGATTATTAATAATTATATCCTCTTATGATACTAGAGGCCTGATGCATGAAATTCATGCAAGAGTAGGCCTTCCTTCCCCTGGCTGCCAGCACTGGCTGCTGTCACCAGCTACCCACTGGCACATGAGACCCAGGCTTCCCTCTGTCCACTGGCAGGCACTTAGGACCTGGGCTTTCCTTGCAGTCCTAGCTTCATCAGGAAGGTTGTCCAGAAGGATATCTGGAAGGATGTCTTGTCTAATTAGCACATTACACTTTTATTATTATAGAGTATTTGTTTTTGTTCTTTATCTTTTTCTTATTCTTGATGAAACTATAATTGCCCATTTTATAGAATTAAACAAAATAAAACTCTTGGTATTGATGTACTTTTTCTTTATTTTATTAATGTCTATTGCTATCTTGTTTTCCTTGTAGTTTCTTTTTATTTACTTTTTTTGTTTCCTTTTAAAATTTTGAGGCAACTTTATTAATTACTTTAATTCTTCCTTTTTAATTAATAAATGTGTTTAAGGCTACAGGTTTTCCTCTGATTACTACTTTAACTGTATCTTAGATATCTTGATATGTATTGCTCTGTTATCACTATTCAGAAAATTTACATGTATTTTTATTTATATTTACTTTCATCCTAATATTGAACGCAGGATTCTAAATTTCAAGATTGATGGGTCCTTTGTTTCTCAAATTTATTTTCAACTTATAGTTTTATTACATTCTTAGCAGAAAATACTTTTTGTAATATTTCTACTTTGTGACACTGATGTTTTCTTTGAGAATCAATAAATTATCAAATTCTGTAAATGTTCCATGTGCACTTGGGAAGAAAGAATATATTGTTTAATAGATATACAAAAGATAAAGGGAAAGAAATTGAAGCAAAACACGACAAAAAATCATCAAGTCACAAAGGAAGACAGCAAGAGAGGAAGAAGTGGAACAAAACTACAAACTAGCTAGAAAACATTGACTAAAATGGCAATAATCAGTCCTCACCTGCCCAATGTAAAATAATTAAATTATCCAATTAAAAGAACCAATGTCGTTGTAATCCTATCTAAGAAAAGAGTAATATGCAAATTAAGCATCAATCCGTGACAAAGATGGCCACCCCCATGGCCACAAGATGACTGCCTCCATAGCCACAAGATGGCTTCCCCCATGGACACAAGATGGAGGCGCCCAGTCCGGCTCAGCCTCGCCACTTAAGTGGTCAGGCCTGTTTGCCAGGCAGGTGGTGGGGGATGTGGGGGGCCTGAGGAGCAGAACAGGTGATCAGAGGGGGATGGGGGTCCCCTGCCCAGGCCAGAGGCCTTTGCTATAGACCTCATGCATGGGCAAGAGTGGGGCCGGTGATCAGAGGGGGAACGGGCAGAGCCGGTGATCAGAGGGGTATGAGGGTGCCCTACCCAGGCATAAGGCCTGGGCCAGAGGCCTCAGGCCTAGGCAGGAGCAAGGTTGGAGATCACAGAGGCCTGAGCTCCACAGAGCCAGCAATCAGAGGGGCAGGGGCAGAGCCTGTGATCACAGGGGTCTGGGCACCGGTGGAGCTGGCAATGCAGGGGTTTGGGGGTCCCCTGCCCAGGCCTGCATCCTTGGCCAGAGGTTACAGGCCTGGGCAGGGCTGGAGCTGGGATTGGAGGGGTAGGGGTGGAGCCAGTGATCAGAGTGAACTACAGAGGAAACACCTTTTCTGATCGCTCATTGGCTAAGCTCCCTGCATACCATTGTTAATATGAAGCAGGGAGTCTCCCAGGGGTGAGGACGACGGAGCCCCTAGCGCTAGGACACTTGCATGCACGGCTCCGGAGACCAGGTTCTGTGATGCAGGTTTAATTTTATTGAGGAAGTACAGCAGTATATATAGTGAAGGTGGCCAATCATGGAACGTCTTCTTAGGGAGCCAATGAGCGTAAAGGTCAGGGTACTGTGTACGTGGCTCTAGGAGGGGCTCAGGCGGGTGTTGCCATCTTCCTGGTTTGCCAGAAAAATCTGAACTGCTGGAGTGTGCTCTCAGCATTGCATCAGCCACTGCACTGAGATAAACCTCCTGTGCTCTACCTACATTAATAGTCTTAGTAACTTGGGTAATAATAATCCAAAAAGGCAATCTGGGGTTTTTCCACCACACTCCTGGAGAAAAAAAATGAAGATCCACTGCTGGAGGGCTAAGAAATGTCATATCCTGCCCTAGCCAGTTTGGCTCAGTGCATAATGCCTCGGCCTGCTAATTGCAGGGTCTGGGTTCAATTCTGACCAAGGGCATGTACCTAGGTTGCAGGCTCCTCCCTGGCCAGGGCCCAGGTCATGGCATATACAGGAGGGAACCAATCAAAGTGTTCCTCTCATTTTGATGTTTCTCTCTGTTTTTTCTTTCTCTTCCACATTTTCTAAAAATCAATGGAAACATATCCTTAGGTGAGGATAAAAAAAAAAAGAAAAAAAGAAATGTCATATCCTATGAAAGACACATCTTGAAAATGCCTAAAGAAAGTTGTCATTTTTTCATGGTGAAGGGATTGGAGTCCATGTTGATGAAAACACCTTGGTGGCTGTGGTGACTGGCATTGGTGCAGCAGCGGGGTGATGGGGCTGGTGGCTTCCCCTGATTAGCCTGGTCACCTCCCATAAAGAGAGGCCAGACTGCAGCTTAGTCCAGCTCCCCAAGGGGACACCCCCAGAGGGCTCCCAATATGTGAGAGGAGGCAGGCTGGGCTGAGGAACCTCCTTCCTCAGTGCACAAATTTCATGCACTGGGCTGCTAATAAATTTTATAATAAAAAACCACAACAAAATATTTTAAGCAAAGTTAAAAGATATATGGTCAATTAAAAAATATTTTTAGACTGTATGTAATAATGTTTAGAATTTTGGGTGGGATTAGAAAGTAGTGAAACATTTGAAGAACAAATATTAATATTTATTGAAATAGAAAATGATTCAACAATAAGGATATATATGTAAAAAACACACATACATATGCACAATTTCTAGCACTGGTGCACTAGAGTATTGGAAGAATACTCTAAAGATAGAAAAAATAAAGCCTAAGAGCTGAATCAAATAAATTAAATATAATGTTGTTAAGTACTATATAGTAGCATATGTGTGTGTGTGTGTGTGTGTGTGTGTGTGTATATATATATGAAAATTATCTTAATGATTATATAGGGCTAGTTATTAACATATATTCTGAATGCAACACATGCCCATAGTGATCACATTTATATAAATGTAAAACTAATGTACACAATCAAAATGCTAATTTGTTAAAGCGATGCTATACATTATTCTTGGAAATAATTGTGTGCTGTGTGTGTGTTATAACCATAAAAATGGATTGGATTCCAGATAGAGGCTGCTTCTGACCAGGGCTGAGATCTGATATATGGGAAAGGAGTGGGGCAGTACAATGACACAGGGTGTCACTAAATTGAAATTTACTTTATCTGTGAAAATTAAAAATTTTCATTTTAATAACATGAAGCAAATATTAAAGAATGTAAAATGTTAAAAAAATATACAGAATGACTGACTAGATTAAAAAACCATTAGACTGCTATGTTTTGGCCTTAACCACCTTTTACTCCTCTTCAAATTCACTGTGTAAACTTGAACATGCCATTCAAAATCTCTGAGCCTGTTTTAAAAATGAGGTCACTGTATAAAAAGCTCTCTAAAAAATTCCCACAACTCTGAGTATGATTTTTATCTTTAGGTGCAAGAAATGTCCCAAATTAGGTGTCATTTCTTACCATCTTGTCATTTGTTGATTTATGAAAGTCACCAAAGGTAAGTGAAGAGATCTGGAAATAGCTAGCCTGAAATTTGAGTACTGAGACTAATTATTTTTAAAAAAAATATATTTTATTGATTTTTTTACAGAGAGGAAGGGCAAGGGATAGATAGCCAGAAACATCGGTGAGAGAGAAACATCGATCAGCTGCCTCCTGTACACTCCCCACTGGGGATGTGCCCGCAACCAAGGTACATGCCCTTGACTGGAATCAAACCCGGGACCCTCCAGTCCTCAGGCTGATGCTCTACCCACTGTGCCAAACTGGTTAGGGTGAGACGAATTCTTATATGTTAAAAAGAGGATTCTCAAAATAATCTTCTTGAGTTAAGGGCTATGGTCACAATTTCTTGTTTATTTAGATATTTTTGCTGCTTCAAGGAGTCTAAAGGTGAATTTTTAAAAGAATCACAGTAAAACAACTAAGATAAACAAAATTAACATTTAGATAGGTTAACAAGACAAAGAATAACAATGCTTTAGATTTTATAAAGAGGGGATAACTTATAACCTATAGCTATATCGATGACCGATTTTGGAGAAAATATAAGAGAAATACCTTGACCAATAATCAAGACTCAGCTTGTATCATTAATCATTTTATTGGGCATTTTTAATTACCATGCACAAGTTAAAACTGAACCAAATTGTCACAATTAATGTTTCTTTAACCAGTCACAGAAATACATCCAAGTTATCTCTCAGTTGTGCTCATTGAGCACAAGACTTTCCAGGTTTTACCTGAAAAATGTGACTTGCCTTCATTGTCCTAAGCACCTAGCTTAAGAACAGGCACATTACTAGTAAATAAGCTGAGTTCTCAGTGGGGTACCTTCCTCTAGGTAATAAGTTCCTTTAAATATGTTTAGAATTGCAGATATTTAAGAGAATGAATCAGGAGACACTTTAAGGAGGACTGCAAAGGTAATTTGCTGTTGGAAAAAAAAATGGAGCACAGGCAAATTCTGTATAATGCAAAATATAGTCTATTTGTAAAATAACATTGTCCAAAACACATTGACAAAGACTGAAAACAATTCTTAAGAGCTGTAACATACTTTTTCCTTCTTATTTATCTAACTTAAAGTACAATTAGGATGAGAATTATTTCAACTTTGACTTTAATATCTGCTGGTTTATATAAACTTATATTTTATCCATTGGATCCACATAATTTCTGTAAGAAATATTAACTAATTTCCAGTGATACTTTTTATCATTATGAACATAGTGAAAAGGGAAATCATATGTATGTACATGTATATATTTATATACACATTGAAAATTGAATGTAACTACATTGATGGTAACTACAATTTAGTTTTGCAGCTTAGATTGAAATACATAACACTGTTTTTAAAAATATTTTTTATTGATTTCAGAGAGGAAGGGAAAAGGGGAGAGAGAGAGAGAGAGAGAGAGAGAGAGAGAGAGAGAGAGAGAGAGAGAAGCATCCATGATGAGAATCATTGATTGGCTGCCTCCTGCATGCCCCCTACAAGCATATGCCTGACCAGGAATTGAACCATGACCTTCTGGTTCATAGGTTGATGCTTAACCACGCTGGACAGGCCATAACACTATTTTTTATAACTGAAAAATATTGCATCTCTATCTAAGAATGAAATTCTTTGACTTAATACTTATTTTTTAATATATTTTATTGATTTTTTACAGAGATAAAGGGAGAGTGATAAAGAGTTAGAAACATCGATGAGAGAGAAACATCGATCAGCTGCCTCTTGCACACCCCTCACTGGGGATGTGCTGGTAACCAAGGTACATGCCCTTGACCAGAATCAAACCTGGGACCCTTCAATCCGCAGGTTGATGCTCTATCCACTGAGCCAAACCGGTTAGGGCTTAATACTTATTTTTTGATAGAATTCTTAGTTTTTCAAATGCAATAATGAAACTGTACACATTCCATAGTGTTTATGGTAACCATGAGGGTCTTTTTGGTCCATGATATTCATCTTGTACTCTTATCAATGAAAAGTATCATGTCATCTACCTAGAACTGATAACTCGTCCACTCAGCCTTCTCATTGCCACTCTCATATCTCTGTTCCTTAAAGTATAGATGGCAGGATTTAAGATAGGGGTGACAACAAAGTCCACAATAGAAAAAAAAGTATCCAATGACTTGGTTGGGAAAGGCCACACATAGAGAAACATGCATGGAGTGAAAAACAAAACCACTACAGTGATGTGAGCTGACAAAGTGACGAATGCTTTAGACAAATCCTTTGAAGAATGTTTTCTGACAGTGACCAGAATAAAGATGTATGATATAATTAAGAAAAAGAAGGTTCCCATAGATATGAAGCCACTGTTGGCAGTGACCACAAATTCTAGTCTGTAAGTGTCCATGCATGCAAGTTTAATTACCCTAGGAAAATCACAATAAAAGCTCCCCACATTATTAGGGCCACAGAAAGGTAAATTTATGACAAAAACAAACTGAAAAACTGCATGAATCATTCCAGTGGTCCAAGCAACCACTATTAAAATTACACACATTTGGGGATTCATAATAGTTAGATAATGGAGAGGTTTGCAGATTGCAGTGTACCTGTCGTAGGCCATAGCTATGAGCAGCACCATCTCCACTCCTCCCATGACATGAATAAAGAACATTTGTGCCATGCAACTGTGGAAGGAAATGATTTTACAGTCACTGAAAAGATCAGATATCATCCTAGGAACTGTGGTAGATGAAAGGCCCAGGTCAATGAGTGATAGGTTAGCCAGCAGAATATACATGGGGGAGTGTAAGTGAGAATCAAAAATCACTGTGAACACAATGAAGAGGTTTCCCAGGATAATTCCCATATAGAATAAAGCAAAGAAAAGAAAAAGAAAAGACTGCATTCCCAAAGATTGTGCAAGTCCCTGTAATACAAATTCTGTTACCACAGAGCCATTTACTTGGTCCATTGAATCATAAAGAAGGGAAGACTCTGAAATGACCTGAAAGAAAAGGAAAAAGGAATAAACTTTTAGGTACTGAAAAAAATATTGTCAAATGTTGATAATTTAACTTAGCATAATCATATAAGCATAATCAATGGACACAAGACACTGGGGGATAGGGGAGGAGGAGGAAAGGTCAAGGGAAAACAATGGAGACTTATTTAACACTCTTTGTAATACTTTAAGCAATAAAAAAAAATTAAAAAAAATGATAATTTAAAAATGTTGATTAGTAAGGGGATCCAAGATGGCAGTGGAGTAGGTAGATGTTACACTCACCTCCTACCAGGACCAAACTTGAATTATAAATTTAGAGCAATCAACCTGAATAACCAACTGAATACTAGCTAAAGAGAAATTTTATAACCAACGGTTTATAGAAGAAGCCACATCAAGATTGGTAAGAGGGGCAAAGACATGAAAATGGCTGGTCATGCTCCCACAGATCCCACACGCAGCCACTGAGATTCTGGAGGGATATCTCAACTGCAAAGGTTTCTCCTGACAAATATAGGGTCTCAACCCCAAACTGGGCTCCTCAGCCCAGGGCACCAGAGCCTGGAAGAGGTGCCCATATACCTGACTGAAAATCAGTGGGGATTCTGTCTGCCAGGAAGAGATGAGAATTATCTAGAGACACAGGCACTCTCTTATAGGGTCAGCTCCCAAAATCTTGTTTATTCATCCTGGGCCCTGGGGGAGAGAGGGTGAGTGGACTAGAGTTGTGTGAAGGGTGACTGGGTTTGCAGTTCTGGTGAGAGTCTCTGTGCCAAGTCTCTGTCCTCTACTGTAGACTCCATTTTCCTTAGGTGGAGCACTCCCTTCCATATGGCATCAGCCTGGGGGAATGTAATAGGCCACTCTCTGGACTCCCAGTCACCCAACCAATGGAACTTGTGCCCTAATGAGGAGTCAGTTGCTTGGGTTAAGATGTCGAGGTCTGGGCAGACTAAGGCGAGGGGGGTGTCAGTGACTGAGTTGTGTGGTTTTAAGTCAGGGGCCTTACCCTCTGCTTCCTGTGAACCCGATTAGTGCCTCTGCCCTCCTCAAAAGAGATTCACTAACCTCACCAAATAAACCACTAGAACTGATAAATGAATTTAGTAAAGTAGCTGAATATGAAATAAATATCCAGAAATCATCTACATTTTATATACCAATAATGAACTATCAGAAAGAAAAACTAAGAAAACTAAGAAAACAATCTCATTTATAATTACATCCAAAATAATAACATGCCTAGGAGTAAATTTAACCAAGAAGGTAAAGCACCTGTATTCGGAAAATTATAAGACACTGAAGAAAGAAATTGAAGAAGATACAAATAAGTGGAAGTATATACCATGATCATGGATAGGAAGAATTAACATCATTAAAATGTCCATACCAACCAAAGCAATCTATAGATTAAATGAAATTCCTATCAAGACAGCAATGGTGTTTTTCACAGAACTAGAACAAATATTGAAAAAATTTATATGGAAACATAAAAGATCCAGAATAGCCACAGCAATCTTGAGAAAGAAGAACAAAGTTAGAGGTATTACACTACCTGATATCAAACTATAACTTAAGGCCATTGTAATCAAAACAGCATGGTACTGGCATAAAAACAGACATCTAGATCATTGGAATAGAAAAGAGAGCCCAGAAATAAACCCACATCTTTATGGTCAATTAATACTTGACAAAGGAACCAAGAACATATAATGGGGTAAAATAAATCCTGAGAAAATAGGACAGATATGTGCAAAAAAAATGAAACTAAACTACCTTCTTACACCATTCACAAGAATAAACTCAAAATGGATGAAAGACTCTATACCATAAAAATCTTAGAAGCAAACATAGGCAGTAAAATCTCTGACATTTTTTATAGTAATATTTTTTTCTGATATATCTCCTCAAGCAAGCAAATCAACAACAACAAAAATAAACAAATGTGACTACATCAAACTAAAAAGGTTTTGCAGAGCAAAGGAAACATGAACAAAACAAAAAGACAATCCATTGAATGGGAGAACATATTTACCAGTGACACATTTGATAAGGGGTTAATAATCAAAATTTATTAAAAGATTATAAAAATATCAAACAGACATACAATCCAATTAAGAAGTGGACAAAAGACCTGAATAACTATTTCTTCAAAGAGGATATACAGATGGCTTGTAGATATATAAAAAGATGCTCAACATCACTATTCATCATATAAATGCAAATTAAAGACACAATGAGATATTACCTCACACCTGTCAGAATGGCTATCATAATAAACCAATAAGCAAGTGTTGGCAAGGATGTGGAAAAAGAGAACCCGTGGGTACTGTTGGTGGGAATGCAGACTGGTATAGCCACTGTGGAAAATAGTATGAAGTTTCCTCTAAAAATTAAAACTGGAACTGCCATTTGACCCAGCAATCCCACTTCTGGGAATATATCTTAAAAATCCTGAAGCACTAATCAGAAAGAATAAATACACACCTATGTTCATAGCAGTGTTATTTACAATAGCCAAGATCTGGAAACAGCCCAATTGCCCATCAGTAGATGAGTGGATAAAAAAGCTGTGGTACATCTACACAACTGAATTGTGACTGTAAAAATGAAGGAACTCTTGCCTTTTGTGACAGCATTGATGAACCTGGAGATTTTTATGTTAAGTGAAATAAGCCAGTCAGAGAAAGGCAAATACTTATATGTGGAATCTAATAAACAAAATAAACTGATGAGCAAAATAGAACCAGAAGCATGGATACATTAATAGACTGACAGATGGCAGAGGGGAGGGTGGCAGTGGGGACTCATGAAAGAAGGTGAACAGATTAGTCAAATAATATGTATGTCTGGGCCATGAACACAGACTACAGTGTGATGAAGGTCATGGGAGGACCACTGGTTGGAGGTGGGCAATGGAGGGTAGAATTGGGGGATATCTATGACAGTGCCAACAACAACAACAACAACAAAAAGTGGTGGTATATTTACACAATCGAATACTATTAGGATATTAAAAAAAGAGAGAGAGAGAGAAACCAAGATGACAGCATAGGTAAACACCCAAAATTGCTGCCTCGCACAACCAATTCAAAACTATAGCAAAGAGAAAGGGCGAACACCACTCAGAACCACAGGAAGGCTGGTTGAATGGAAATTCTACAACTAGAAGTTAAGGTAGAAGCACACTGAGACTCAGAGGAGGTGCGGAAGTAAAGTGCAGAGGTACGGAGGCACGCGCGGAAAAGGGCTCACAGAGAGGACTGGCAACTGAGGACACAGTTCTCTTTTTCAATCCAGAAGGGGTCACAAGCTCCTGAAGGCTCTGAACTCCAGTTGCAGGAGAGTTTCTGGGGATCCACACTCATATGGGGAGAGGCTGGACTAACTCGCAGTGGGAGGAACTCCAGAGCAGCTTTCTTATGGCAGTGTTTGTAGCAATTACTTCTGGACACTGAGACCTGGTGCCTCTTAGGGCAGGGCTGAG
This sequence comes from Murina feae, assembly GCA_004026665.1. Lineage (NCBI taxonomy): Eukaryota > Metazoa > Chordata > Mammalia > Chiroptera > Vespertilionidae > Murina > Murina feae. The sequence continues at coordinate 3,663 of PVJC01013556.1, read as the reverse complement.
GTTCAGCCATAGTTGTTTGCTCTGCCCTGTTGATTTCCTGAGACCCTGCCCCACCCAAGCTGCAGTGCAGTGGCTTTTGCATATAAAAGGCTGGGTAGCCTCAGGCAAAGGCTAAAATAGCACCTCCTTAGAGATTCAAGAGCCAGTGGTCAGAGTGGGACCATCCAGAATACAACTCCTCAGGTACATAAGGGACACACTCAGGGGGCAGACTCAGTGACCACCAAAGCCCCACTGAAGCAAGTCTTGCCCCATAAGGGTGTCTCCAGCACAGAAGTTTTCCCACTGTAGACACAGCTGATTCTCACAGCCAATTGCCTGGAGGTCAATTCTTCCCAGTGATATCAACAACATTCAAGACTTAGATACAACAAGACTGTGTACAAAGCCACTCAGCCCTACAGGACACCTAGCACAGAAAGCCACTCTATCAATGCAGGGAAGCAGCCAAAATGCAGAGACAAAGAGACAGCTCACAAATGACAGAAATGGACGAAAGCAAAGGTCTGGATATAGAGTTCAAAACCATGGTTATAAGGTTTTTCAAGCATTTTCTAGAAACTGCCAACAAATTTAGTGAGACCTGCCAGGATATGAAAAAGGACCAGCTAGGAATTAAGCATAAACTGAATCAAATAAAAAATCATATACAGAGATCCAACAGTAGACTAGAGATTGCAAGAATCAAGTCAAAGATTTGAAGTATGAAGAAGCAAAAAACACCCAACTGGAAAAGCAAAAGGAAAAAAAAATCCAAAAATATGAAGATAGTGTAAGGAGCCTCAGGGACAACTTCAAGCGTACCAACATCAGAATTATAAGGGTGCCAGAAGAAGAGAGAGAGCAAGATATTGAAAACATATTTGAAGAAATAATGACAGAAAACTTCCCTCACCTGGTGAAAGAAATAGACTTACAAGTCCAGGAAGCTCAGAGAATCCCAAACAAAAGGAATCCAAGGAGGACCACACCAAGACACATCATAATTAAAATGCCAAGGGCAAAAGATAAAGAGAGAATCTTAAAAACAGCAAGAGAAAAGCAGTTAATTACATACAAGGGAGCACCCATATGACTGTCAGCTGATTTCTCAACAGAAACTTTGCAGGCCAGAAGGAAGTTACAAGAAATATTCAAAGTGATGAATAGCAAGAACCTACAACCAAGATTACTTTACCCAGCAAAACTATCATTCAGAATTAAAGGTCAGATAAAGAGCTTCACAGACAAGAAAAAGCTAAAGGAGTTCATCACCACCAAACCAGTATTATATGAAATGTTGAAAGGTATCCTTTAAAAGGAGGAAGAAGAAGAAAAAGTAAAGATAAAAATTATGAACAACAAATAAATATCTATCAACATGAGAATCTAAAAATCAAGTGAATAAAAAATCTGAAGAACAGAATAAACTGATGAATAGAATAGAATCAGGGGCATAGAAAGTGAGGGGAGTGACAATTCTCAGGGGGAAAGGGGTATTGGGGTGTGGGAAGAGACTGGACAAAAATTGTGCACCTATGGATAAGGACAGTGGGAGGGGGTAAAGGCAGAGGGTGAGGTAGGAACTGGGAGGAGGGGAGCCTTGGGGGGGAAAAGAGTAACCACTGTAATAATCTGAACAATAAAGATTAAAAAAAAGAGAAATCTTATCTTTTGGGACAGTATGGGTAGACCTGGAGAGTATTGTGCATAGTGAAATAGCTCAGTCAGATAAAGACAAGTACCATAGGATTCCACTTATATGTGGAATCTATTAAACAAAATAAGCTAACAAACAAAATAGAAACAGACTCAGAGAAGCAGAGAACAGACTGATAGTTGTCAGAGGGGATGGGGGTTAGAGGATGGGTGAAAAGATAAAGGGATTAACAACAACAACAACAAACCCACACACATTTATAGACACAGACAACAGTATGGTGATTACTAGAGGAAAAGTTGAGAGATGGGAGGAAGAGAAGGCTAAAATGGAATAAATGGCAATGCAAGTAGATACAATATAGTATATAGGTAATGTATTATAGATCATACAATTGTACACCTAAAACCTATATAATTTTTAACCAATTCCACTGTTACAAATTCAATTAAGAAAGAGTTTTTAAAAAGGCAAAAAAAAAAAAAAAAGGACTGGAAAATGGCAACAGTATAGACAGACGTACCCAGTGCCTTATCCGGGAACAAATAGGGTGAATGGGTAGCGTCCTGCCTGAATTTGCAGAGGAGATTGAGCTGGGAGACAGCCTGCAGCAGGAAACACATCAGGCCAGAAAAGAATGGATGAAAATTTACAAATTGATGGAAAGCAAGGGACTGAATCCAAGATTACTCTATCCAGCAAGGCTATCATTCAAAATTGAAGGGAAGATAAGAAGCTTCACAGACAAAAAAAAGGCTAAGGGAGTTTATCACCACAAAGCCAGCAATGCAAGAAATGCTAAAGGGACTGGTGTAAAAAGAAGAAATAAAAAGGTAAGAAAGTACACAGGCACAAAGAATAAAAATAGCTACAAACAAGTACCTTTCAATAATAAGTTTAAATGTAAATATACTAAATGCTCCAATCAAGTCACCAAGTGGATGAATGGATAAAAAAACATGACCCATATATTTGCTGTTTACAAGAGACTCACCTCAGAATAAGAGACTCACATGGACTGAAAGTGAAGGGATGGAAAAATATCTTTCAGGCAAATGGAAATGAAAAAAAAGTTGGGGTAGCGATACTTATATCGGACAAAATAGACCTCAAAGTGAAGGCCATAACAAGCGATAAGGAAGGCCACTTCATAATACTAAAGAGATCGATACAACAAGAGGACATAAACCTGATAAACATATATGCACCCAGTGCAGGAGCACCCAAATACATAAAAAACTCCTGGAAGATATCAAGGGAGAGATGGACAAAAATACAACCATAGCAGGGAAATTTAATACACCCTTGACATTGCTGGATAAATCCTCTAGACAAAAAATCAGCAAAGAAACGACAATCCTAAATGACTCACTAGATCAGAAGGACTTAATTGACATCTTCAGAGCATTTCACCCCAAAGTCGTGGAATATATGTTCTTCTCAAGTGCACATGGGACATTTTAAAAATAGACCACATATTGGGTCACAAGCAAAGTCTCCCCAAATTCAAGAAGATTGAAATCATATCAAGCATCTTCTCAGATCACAATGGTATAATATTAGAAATAAATGACAATAAAAACAATTCAAAACATTCAAACTCTTGGAAGCTGAATAGCATGTTATTAAATATATATATTTTTAAATTTATCTTTATTGTTCAGATTATTACAGTTGTTCCTCTTTTTCCCCCCATAGCTCCCCTCCTCCCATTTCCCACCCCAACTTCTGTCCTTGTCCCCCCACTGTCCTCATTCATAGGTGTACAATTATTGTCCAGTCTCTTCACGCACGCCCAATACCCTTAACCCCCCAAAATTGTCCGTCCACTCCATTCTATGCCTCTGATTCTATTCTAGTCACCAGTTTATTCTGTTCATCAGATTTTTTATTCACTTGATTCTTAGATTCACTCGTTGATATATATTTGTTGTTCATAATTTTTACTTTCCTTTTTCTTCTTCCTCATTCTCAAAGGATACCTTTCAGCATTTCATATAATACTGGTTGGGTGGTGATGAACT
>PVJC01013555.1:7871-37903 GCA_004026665.1 Murina feae | reverse complement strand
GATGGTTGGGGGGGAGTTGGGAGATCAACTGAAAGACTTGCATGCATGCATAGGAGAATAATCAGTGGACACGGGAAACTGGGGGTTAGGGAGGAGGGGGGGGAAGGGCAAGGGGAAAAAATGGAGATCTATCTATCATCTGTTGTAATACTTATCTATCACTTGTTGTAATACTTTAAGCAATGAAATTAAAAAAAAAGGAAAAAAAAATTAAAAAAAAAAAAAAACACTTTTGAACTGTTAGTGGGTATGCAGACTGGTGCCCATTTTTAAATTGGATTATTTGTCTTTTTTGTTGAGTTGTATGAGTACTTTACATATTTTGGATATTAACCCTGAAAAAAAATATATATATAGATATCTATCTATCTATCTATCTATCTATCTATATATATATATATATATATATATATATATATATATCTTTGGCAAATATGTCCTCCCCTACAGTGGGTTCCTTTTTCATTTTGATGGTGGGTTCTTTTGCTGTGCAGAAATTTTTTTTTTTTATGTAGTCCCATTTTTTAATTTTGTCCCTAGTTTCCTTTGCCCTAGTTGATGTATTGGCAAACATATTGCTATGTGAGATGTCTGAGATTTTACTGCTTATATTCTCTTCTAATATTTTTATGGTTTCATGCCTTACATTTAAGTCTTTTATGTATCTTGAGTTTATTCTTGTGTAAGGTATAACTTGGTGGCCTAGTTTCATCTTTTTGCAAGTGTCTTTCCAGTTTTCCCAACTGGAGACAGTCTTTACTCCATTGTATGTTCTTATCTTCTTTGTCAAATATTAATTGACTGTAATGGTGTGGGTCATTTTCTGGGGTCTCTGTTCTGATTCATTGGTCTACATGCCTGTTCTTGTGCCAGTACCAGGCTGTTTTGGTTATAATGGTTTTGTAGAAAAGTTTGGTATTCAGTATTGTGACCCCCTCCAACTTTGTCCTTTCTCAAGATTGATGCAGCTATTCGGGATCTTTTATGGTTCCATATAAATTTTTGAAGTATTTGTTCTAGGTCTGTGAAATATGTCATTGGTATTTTAATAGGGATTGCGATGAATCTATAAAATGCTTTAGGCAGTATAGACATTTTAATTATGTTAATTCTTCCAATCCATAAGCATGGTATATGCTTCCATTTGTTTGTATCTTCCTCTATTTTTTCAATGTCATATAATTTTCAAGTACAGGTCTTTTACTTCCTTAAGTTTATTCCTAGGTATCTTTTTGTTATTGTTGTTACAATGGCAAATGGGGCTGCTTTTTAGTTTCTCTTTCTGAGAATTAATTATTGATGTATAAGAATGTCATTGATTTCTGGATATTGATTTTGTATCCTGCTTGCCAAATTCATTTATTAAATCTAGTAGTTTCCCGATGGAGTCTTTGGGGTTTTCTATGTACAGTATCATGTCTGCAAATAATGACAGTTTTACTTCCTCCTTTACAATTTGGATGCCTTTTATTTCTTCTTGTCTGATTGCTGTGGCTAGGCCTTCCAGTACTATGTTAAATAAGAATGGTGAAAGCAGACATCCTTGTCTTGTTCTTGTTCTTAGTGTAAATATTTTTAGTTTTTGCCCATTGAGTGTTTTGTTGGCTGTAGGTTTGTAATATATGGCCTTTATTATGTTGAGGTATGATCTCTATTCCCACTTTATTGGGCTTTTCACTCATTTCTGACATTTATGATTTTAACAAAAAACAAAAGCTCCAACCTGCCTTGCATTGGGCTTATTTTGAAACTGGCCTTTGGCTTTCTCCCTTCTATAGAATTATTATTATTACTAGAGGCCCAGTGCATGAAATTAGTGTGCAGAGTGGGAGTGAGGGTTGGGGGTGGTGTTCCTCAGCCCAATCTGCACTCTTTCCAATCTGGGACCCCTTGAGGGATGTCCGACTGCACATTTAGACCCGATCCCACTGGTGGGATGGGGCCTAAACGGGCAGTTGGACATCCCTTTCACAATCCAGGACTACTGGCTCCTGACCTCTCACTTGCCGATTGCCCCTAACCACTCCCCTGCCAGCCTGATGAACACCTAACTGCTCCTGTGCCAGCTTGGTTGGCCCTAACTGCCCTTCTCCTGCCAGGATGGTCTCACCCAACTGTCCTCCCCTGCAGGCTTGGGTCCCCCACAACTGCCCTCCCCTGCAGGCCTGACTCCCTCCCAACTACCCTCCCCTGCAGGCCTGGGTCCCCCCAACTGCCCACCCCTGCAGACCTGGGCCCCCCAACTGCTCTCCCCTGCAGGCCTGGGTCCCCCACAACTGCCCTCCCCTGCAGGCCTGGGTCCCTCCCAACTGCCCTCCCTTGCTGGCCATCTTGTGGCAGCCATCTTTGATCACATGGGGGCAGCTGTCTTGTGATGGTCAATTTGCACATTACTCTTTTATTAGGATTTTTGTGTGTGAAACATCTGGTAGTCAGTCAACAATGGCTGGAGAAGAACTCAGTGGGTAAGACCAATATATAATTTTAGCTTTCTTATTAAAGGTTAAGAATGTAGTGCTCATCTATAAAGGTCATAGCTAACATTCAAAGGTACTTCCTATGAGTCGGGATTTACTTTATTTTACATAAATTCTCTCACTATAACTCTGTAATTTGGGTAATATTATTACTCTCATCTTGCATTTGCAGCAAATAACTCACCTTCCAACTCACAGTCTTAAGTGGCAAGTTGGATATCATACTCAAGTAGTCTGGCTTCATAGCCCAAGAGAGTAACCACTTCATGAAACTGTCCTACTACTGGGACAGACCTGACTATTGTGTGGCCTGGTCATTGGTATTTAAAAAAAGTTTTCCCTAGGGATTCTCATGAGCTTCCAGGGTTTAGAAGTTCAGTCTGAAAGTAAGCTGACCTTGCTTCTTTGAAAAATAGCATTACCCAGGTCTGAGCGGGAAAGGGATGCAGACAGTAGAGATGTTCATGAGTCATTGGTGATAAATACCTACCATATGGTCAAAATGAGTCCCACTGCCTCCCAGTGAGGGAAGCAGACACTTTGTGTATGAAATGTACTGTTTGTTTTCTTGTGTAGTGGTTTCAGTTCAAATTAAATGTTTCACATCAGACAAGGAACTAATAACAGATGATCTCCTCCCACAGTGGTGCAGTAACAAATATGTAGTAATTTGAAAGCTGGAAAGAAAATTATTACTCCCAAAGATGCAATAAATATATGATATGTTTAGAGAGTCCTTTAATGAAATAAACACTGAAGGTGCTGCTAGCAGTAGTTCTGCTTAAGAAAAAAAAAACATAGTGAAAAAAAAGAAGCATTTAAAAATGCTGTCTGATCTGTCAACATTTTGTTAACATGTAATACCTTAAGGACACAACTTAGAAGTAGAATCTTCAGTGAAGCAAAAACTCATTCCTTCTTCATGTCACAGGAGAGGAAACTGGCTAGAAAAACAGCCAGGCATAACATTTCTGCAGTTTAAAAGCAACTTAGCAAGATAGGGTGCTTCTTCCCCCTTTAAAAAAATATTTTAATTGGTCTCTGAAAAGGGCAATGGCCAAACATGATTTTCCTCAGCAAGGCACCCTGATGCTTGTCTGCAAAATCCATTTCCATTCCACTGTCTCAGCACTCACAATATTCTGGGAGGTCTGCTATTTCTTCTCTCTTTGCCAGGCTCCCTGCTTCAAGAACTGTAAGGAAATAAGTCTCAGCCTGTATACTCAATTGCTTCTGACCCTGAGCTACAGCATTGGCAGAGGCAAGAAAGAAGTTTAAGGCCAGGACTAGCAGCTGCTGCTAGTGTTCAGTCCCTAGGGAGAGTCCAAGGTCAGATCTCTGCAAAAGGTCTTTCCTACTTAGTGCTTGCCATAGCCAGCCTTCCTCTGCCTGGAACCTAGTAAGCAGGATGTCACAGTGAAAGGCAGCAGCATTCCGCATTGAGATTATACTTTCACCCTACATATATTTTGAAATATGAATAAATACACAAGAAGTTGCCAAAAATGTACAGGGATGTCCCATGCATTATTCACTCATCTTTCCCCAATATTATCATCTTGTACAACTATAGTACAATATCAAGCCCATTAAAATGATATTGGTACAATTTACAGAATTTATTAAGATTTTACCAGTTATTGATGCACTCCTTTGTGTGTGCTAGTATGTATATACTAGTAGTTTTATGGAATTTAATCACATGTGTAGCTACCTTGATTGCTGTGTAGTAGGCCTTGCAACAGGAAGAATAATTTCTCTCTCACTTTTTAAAAGAAAAAAAAACCCCTCCATTTATTTTTCTACCTCTTTTCTCATTCTATTCTCATTTCAATTAAGAGTGCATTCATCAGCAACATTTCCTACCCCCCAAACTGGCTATTGCTAAGAGTTCATTCTACCTAGTCTGAATGGAGCTAATGCTTTCTGGAGGTGGACAGAGGTACCAACTCACTCAGGGGGATTGCCAGATGCACAGCTTAGATTTTCCTTGGAGAAGGCAATTGGAGGATAAATTTAGTTTGCTTTACCACTAACTCTTTAGAAATATACCCCCAAACATCTCAGCCAGAGTCATCATCAAGAAGAGTTGTCTGATTATTGCCTCTGTGGGTTTTTCCATTATGGGGAAGCTGAAGATCACAGGGGTTAAAGCATTGGCTTAATTAAAAAACAAATCAGAGCAAGACAAACAAAACAAAAAACACCTCTAACTTTTTAATAAGGTCAAGTTAAAGTTTGAGAAAAAATTACTTTCTGGTGATGTGATATAGTCTAGGGAGTACATCAAAGTGTCCTCGAACCCCAAGATTTCTCTCCAACTTCTGACTAATGAGATCCACTTTTGACATAAATTTTCTTTAAAAAAATCCTTATATTTATTTATAATATTCCTTAATTTATTTATAATATTCCTTTCCTCCCCACCCACTGACCTCCTCCTCCCTACTCTTGTCCCCTCTTCAGGTCTACACTACACTATTGTCTGTATATGCATATAAGTTCTTTGGTTGATCTCCTCCCTACCCCCACTTCCCTCTAAGAATCCTCAGTCTGTTGCATGCATGCTTTCAGACTCTGGATCTATTTTTTTTTGTTAGATTATTTTGTTCATTAGATTCCACATATAAGTGAGATCATGTGATACTCATTTTTATATGACTGGCTTATTTCACTTAGCATAATACTCTCCAGGTCCCCCCTGCTATCTTGAAGGGTAAGAGATCCTTCTTTTTTTATAGCTGCATATTATTTCATTGTGTAAATGTACCACAGGTTTTTATCCACTCATCTACTGTGGGCACTTGGGCTGTTTCCAGATCTTAGCTATGGTAAATAATGCTGCTATGAACACAGGAGTCAAAAAATCAGCAGAGGACATAAATACACTTCTCCAAAGAGGACATGCAAATGACCAAGAGACATATAAAAATGCTCAATGTCACTAATCATCAGAGAAATGCAAATTAAAACCACAATGAGATATCACCTCACACCAGCCAGAAGGGCTACCATCAATAAATCAACAGACAAGTGCTGGTGAGGTTGTGGAGAAAAAGGAACCATAGTACACTGCTGGTGGAATGCAGACTGATACAGCCATGATGGAATTTCCTCAAATAAATTAAAAATGGAACTGTCATTTGACCCAGTGATCCAACTTCTAGGAATGTATCCCATGAAGCATGAAACACCTTTAGCATAAACTTTTAAGTTCCTATAACATGCAGGTATCCCCAGCAGGGATGATGATTTAAACAGTTTTTGATAGCCCTAACCAGTTTGGCTCAGTGGATAGAGCGTCGGCCTGTGGACTGAAAGGTCCCGGGTTCGATTCCGGTCAGGGGCATGTATCTTGGTTACGGGCACATCCCCAGTGGGAGGTGTGCAGGAGGCAGCTGATCAATGTTTCTCTCTCATCGATGTTTCTAACTCTCTATCCCTCTTCCTTCCTCTCTGTAAAAAATCAATAAAATATATTTTAAAAAAAAATAAAAAAAATAAACAGTTTTTGATAATTTGCATCTTAGTATGGGTATGTGCATTTCATCCTTTCTTGAGACTGGATATTTCTGGGGAAAAGCCTACAAAGGTGCTTGACACCTGATGTTTGAAGGGGGTAGAGAAAGGCCCATAATGAAGAGGTCAATGGTTCTGAGGTGTAAACTTGTTCTGAGTTTAATACTTTCTAAAGACAACTTTGTCTTAGACTCTCAGCTTTCTGATCCAACTTGTATTTTAGTTATATGTTTACCATTATTAAAAGAAGACAAAAAACAGTTCTATCTTTGCTCTTCCTATGCTCTATTTTTTAATGATCATTTGGTTGTTCTCAGATTATTTGAGGAAGTTTGAAATAGGACACTTGGAAGGTTGCCAAATATGTGAAAGGTAAAATACCATTGAATTCTCTTTAATTCATTTTGATTACATGTGGTTCAATTCAACCCAGTTCAATTCAACATTTATTGCTTGGTATGTAAATGCCAGGCACTGATCTAAAGTACTCAGTGTGTGTCTTAAGTCAATAGAGAATCATTTCTGTGACATGTTAGTGACACCCAAGTCAGTCAGTCAGTCAGTCAGTCAGTCACTCCATTCTCACTAAGACACAAAGTCATGTGTGTTTTTTAAAGTAAAGACAAAAGGAAGCTAGGTTATCAACTGAGGATGAAAAAAAGGTTTTCTGAATGGAACTCACATCTCTTTGAGTCAAATTGTGACACGCTCCCTAGAGATTGAGTCCATAATTTCCTTGCTTTTTCTCCTCTGACATGTCAGCAGTGGATCAGAGGACTGCTGAGAGAAGGAGTGGGCTGGTACATGATAGTCAGACCAAGATAGTATGATAATGGTATATTCAGCCTCAGAGCAAGCATCTATTATTGGGATTTATTCCTGAAAATGGTTGTGGGTTGATGCCTCCATTACAAGCCTCACACCTTGATTTCAGTGAGCTGCATAACAGAATGCTCATTATGTTTTAAAAGGGATGCAGGCTTGTGCCCACTTTATGTCAAGCTGGGTAAGTGCAAATGGGTTTGAATCTTAAAACACCTTCAGTGGCTCCTCCTGTCATGTTGATCTATTGTGGTGCCTTGCTAACACAACAGTGGCCTTGCTTCAGAAAATGATGCTAGCTGGTTCTTGGATACAATTAAACTTTAAGAGCTGGGAAAAGAAACTGGAACCAGCAGAAGTGAATTTCCACATCATATACGAAGCAGCTGTAAGTTTTTTCTCAGGCTGATTCTGAAAAGTCAAACACCTTCAAATTCACAGACCTCTGAGGCAGTCATCACATTCACGTAGGAAAGTCATGTAGCCCAGATGAATAGCCACTGTGACCATTCTGGCCAGTAGGCATCCAAGACTTCTTAGGGAATTGCAAGTTGAAACTGGTGAAGGAGAAGTCCAGGTCCTTTTCCTGGCTCTTGAAGCACAGATAGTAACCTGAGAGAAGCTCTATTTCCCTGCATGTAAACATCTCACATAGCCACAGTGAGGTCAGTTTAAATCACACTTCACAACATGCCACTGACAACTGTGTGGGTGTGAGGAAAGTGGGGTGAGAGGCAGGTGTGAGAAATATGTTAGATTTTAATGCACAAAGACAGCCTGTCCTGCACTCCTTGTAAATCGGGAAGCCTTTTAGTGGTTAAGGAAGCCTAAAAGCAGGCATGATGTCTGAATTAACTTCTTGGTAAGCAAAATATTCTGAGTTGAGGTTTCCAAAGTAGGCATATCTGGCTTGTTCTTAAACAAGCCATTTACAAGTTATGTTTATGAAACCCAAAGGCAGTGGGAAACTCGGTCTTGCACACCTCAGAAGTAACTCAGTAATTGGAACATTTTGGGACAGACTTGGAGGAAAGAAACACTGTGAGAAGGAGAACCTCTAGTCAACTATTTGTACAAAGAAATCTAATTATTTAGGAGCTATCTTGTTCTTTTAAATCTTTTTCAGGTCATTATTTTTGCCTCCTTCACTCTTCTGGGGATTGCTTCTAGGATAAGAATGAGGGAAATATGACTCATTAACATCTGTAACATGTTAACTGATCAAAAGGTTCAGTGGAAACATATGAGGAAAAAGTGTAGCTTTATTGGTAATCAAAGAAGCAAATTAAAACATTAAGATTCCCCCCCCCAACATAGTGAAGGAGGGAAAATAAAAATACTAGAGGTTGAAAAAGGTATGATGAAACAGGCACACTCAAATGATGCTGGTGGGAGTAGAAATTAGTACAAATCTTTTGGAAAATAAATGGACAGAGTTTATATCTTTTGATGCAATAATTAAACTTCCGGGAATCTATGGATATCTTCAATGAGTAATATCCTATTTAATAAAAGAGTAATATACAAATTAGGCATCACTCCATGACAAAGATGGCTTCCCCCATAGCCACGAGATGGCGGTGCCCATAGTCACATCTTATCTATCTACTCTAATAAAAGAGTAATATGGAAATTAATCATCTCTCTGAGATGCCTAAACCATGCCCACCAGCCAAGCCATGCCCACCAGCCAATCAGAGCAGCTGTATGCAAATTAACCCAGCCAAGATGGAGGCCGGCAGCCATGAAGCAGGTGGTGGGGGGTGGCAGTGTGGGCGGTGGTGAGGCAGGGCTGCCATGTCCAATTGGCTACCAGCCAGCACTAAGTTCCCCGAGGGTGGGCACTTAACACTGTGCGAGCCCTGTCAGAGGCGGGCGGCTCCAAGGGGCCCCAGTGTCCAATCTCTGACCGGACGTGCACGGTACTTAGCACGGGACCAGCCTGGAGGCCTCCTGGCACCCTGGCGGCTCCGAACCCCACCTCGGTGCTAGTGCCACTGGGGTCCAAGGCGTGGGGTGCTCCGAGCCCTGTGGCTGTGAAGGTGCTGGGGCCGCCGGGATCCGAGTAGCAGACACAGCCCACAGGGGGCCCAGCACCTAGCAGCCCCAAGCCCAGTCTCAGTGCTGGGGTTGCTAGAGCAGAGACACAAACCTTCAAGTGGGCCTGGAACCCAGCAGCTCCAAACCCCAGAGCCACAGAGGCACTGGGGCCACTGGGGCTACAGCAGGGACACAAATCTGTAGGAAACCTGTGGAAAGGGAGATAAACTATTATAACTGTATCTCCCTTTCCACAAGATGAGAAAACTGACCCTATTTATTTAGTGATATGGCCCACACCTTTGTACAAGCACAGCGTATGTTATGACCACTCCCAGGAAGGTCTGCTCAGAATACTGTCTCCAGGGAATAACACTACTGTGGCAAATCATCTAACAGAGGAAACAAGCTTTTGTTGGGTTTATTCTGAAGGTCAGAGAACATGCCACCCCAACATGCTGTGTTGTTATATTGATGATCTTGAGCTGCAGATGCTTGAAAACAGCAAATGCAAGGAGAAGTTTTCTCTAAAGTCTCCTGATCTGCCTAAAATAGGACCCCCACAAAAGGTTCCCTCGATGGAAAAAGTGTCATCAGCCAGTGAAGACTGACTCCTGCCACAGGAGACTACAAGTTGACATCACACTCAAACTTTGTTACAAACTATCTCCCCCACCCCTATTCATCTTTCCTGAAACTCATGTACTCTCCTCTAAGAGGCCTAGATATCCCGTCCCCTTTCCCTAGGAAGAAGGTATTTAAATCTAGACTCTAAGCCACCTTGGGGAGTTATTCATTTTTCCGTGGGATCTCCCACATATACACGAGGTACACATGTTAATTAACTTTTGTTTTTCTCTTGGTAATTTGTCTTTCATTACAAGGGCCTCTGGTAAGAACTCAGAAAGGTAGATGAACACTATTTTTCCTCCTCCATAATTCTATCTCGGGAAATCAAGTCCCAAGCTAAATAGTGAGTTTGGCTCAAGTGCCAAGCAGTCCCGGCTGAGGGGAGGGAAGCTTCTAGTGGGAAATCAATGATATTGGCATCAAAGTAGGACAGAGGGTACATGCATGGTTGCTGGTGGGAGTTTAAAGTGGTTCAACATTTTTGGAGGAGGATTTGGCAAAATCTATAGAAATGTTCAAGGTACATCCAAAAGTCTTCTAGGAATCTCATCTGCTGAGATAAAGCACGAGTGCAGAAGCCCTGGTCAGAACCCAGGATGCTACTGCGGGCTCCGCTTCCATAATAGGAAAACCTGCTAACAACTTGCATTTTTAAGACAAGGTGGAATCTATACTAATAAAAAGGTAATATGTTAATTAGACTGAACATCTTCCAGATGATCTTCCGGACATCCTTCTGGACAAAGACACGTGGCAGGGTTCAGGCAGAGGCAGTTACAGGTTATCAGACAGGCAGAGAGCAGTTAGGGGGACCAGGCCAGCAGGCAGGTGAGTGGTTAGGAGTCAGCAGCCCCGAGGGTTCCTTGTTTGAAGCATGCAGACCAGGCTGAGGGACCCCCCCCCCCAAGTGCACAAATTTCTGTGCACCAGGCCCCTAGTTAAGTAAGTAAAGTGTCAAGCATAGATATGCTCATTGTGACTTATTTATTTTAGCCAAATATAGGAGAAAAACCTTAATTTATGAGAGTGTGGGAATATGTTTAAGTACATTATAGTATATCCACATGATACATTATTAGGCAGTCATGTAAATATGTGCTTATTGCTTATAATATCATGGGAAAATGCTTATGTTGTAAAATTAACTGGATGAAAAGGAGCACATGCCTTTAGAGTGAATACAACTGTATTTAAAATCCTGTCTAATAAAGAAGGAATATGCTAATTGACACTCACGCTGTTGCAAAGATGGCAGCACAAAAAGCCAATAAGGAGAGAATATGCTAATTGACTGCCCCACCCTCAAAGATGGCAGTGCCCATACCCAATAAGAGGTAATATGCTAATTGACTACCATGCCCTCAAAGATGGCCACAAGCCACAAGATGGCAGTGCCCTGTCCCCTAGACCTGTGGGGGTGGCAGGTGCATGGCCCAAGGTGCTGGCAAGCTTTGGATGGCAACTAGCCAGCTGCCCAGGGCTGCCCAAGACTCAGGTAATCAGGGCTGGCCAAGGCTTGCACTGCCAGCAGTGGCAGCAGCAGAGGTGTGATGGGACATCACCTTCCCCTGATCACCAGTTTGCCTCCTGCTCCTGAGGGTTCCCAGACTTTGAGAGAGGGAGGCTGAGCTTAGGGACCCCCTCTCCAGTGCATAGATTTTCATGCACTGGGCCTCTAGTATGTATATAAATGTAAAACAGATGGAAGGAAATAGAACTGAATGGTGACAATGGTTGATTTTGGGTGGTGGCATTGTGACTGATTTTTTCCTGATTTTTATATTTTAGCTTCCCCCCACCCCCAAATTTTCTACACTGAACATGTGCTATTGTTATAATTGGGAAAATTTTTATTCAAAAATATTAATTAAGGATTTGGGGTGGGAATTGAAAATATTGACAAAATGAATTTGGGAGATTATCCAGGGGTTTTATTTAACTGTATTCTTTCTATTTCTGTTTACCTCAGAGACTTGAGAAATAGGTGTATTTAAGTCTCAGGCTATGTGGCCCTGCACAACTCATTTTATACATTCTTCTGACTATAAATGGCTTTGCCCTAGGTTTTATATAAGAGAAAAGGAAAAACAAATAGCCATCCCTTATTATATTATTTAATTATCACAGAAAACTCTTTGAGGTAAGTTGTGTTATTATTATATCTATTTCATAGACATGAAAACTAAGGCTTAGAGAGGTTAGGTAAGAATCTAAAGATATAGCTAGTGAACAGTAGAGTAAGAATTAAATCCATGTCTTGCTTTCAGTAAGTGGGTGAATAATAAGAACTGCAAAACATATTTCAGGTTGAACACTTTTGCCTGAATGTATCAGAAAACTCTACTAACAACAGTTTAAGCTATCAGGTCACTATACTGTTGCTTACCATCAAGCCTGGTGGTGGGTGATTTCTGGGGTGTTTCAGCAGCTTCATGATCCCTGGACACTGAGTAGCCCTCCCTAGAATTCTTTTGGCTTCTCTTCAGAAATTCAAGTTGGCTGCAGAACTATTAACCATCATATCCTCACATGTAAGTGTTCTAGACATGGAGAAATAGATGAAGTTCTAGTTTTATGGCTTTTTATTATGGAGAAAAATCTTTCATAAAAGCCTCTGCATAAAATTTCTGTTTATGTTTCTGTTGGAAGCCAATTCTACAATAGTCACTTGCACTTCAGCATGTCTTGTGAGCATAGACAATGACTGCCTTTGTTCTGGACTATCTTTTTCACGGATATTTGTCTAGAAAATAGCCTTGGAAGACAGAGATAATTCCTTCTTCAGGGCAAAGAGCAGCCCTGCTTACTGCCCATTATAAAAGATTTTTGCTTCCTAAACTTGGGGTTCTTCTCCTGTAATATAACACACTGAGTCTTCCATTGTCATGCAGTTCTCTGTATCATCCTGTGGGAATTGGAGATCAGGCTCAATAAAATGCTGGTATTCTGGTCAGTCACGAATGCTGCAGTCAGTGATAAAGTCCTTTGTCTCTGGCTCAAAAGTCATGTGTCTTCTGCAACTTTCCATAACCCTGTGGCAGACTAACTCATTAGCTTGAAAGTAGGGTAGAAATCTCAGACCCTTCACTGTTCCTGACAGTCTCATTGGCCATTTTTTTCCCTATATGACCACTTCTAGCGGTGAGGGAAGCAAAGGTAGAGATTATGTAACAAAATAAAATGGAATACTCATATTTGACTTAGATAAATTAGAATTCATTCATTGGGACTGGGCACATTGCTTTCCAAGAAAATAGGGAAGAGTAGATGTGAATTTATTCTTACCCCAAAGTTCAATCTTCTAAGTAGCCCACAGAGTAAAGATGGAATACTGGGGTTTATAATGAGCTCTGTGAATCTGAAAAAGTCATTTTGCCATTTTTTCTCAGTGGTGTCACATGCAAGATGAGACTGGGCATTTATTTTGCAGAGTCATGTCAAATAATAATATGAATAGTGACTCTGGAGTTGCATGGGTGTACAATGGTCAAAATTATATTATTACTATAGATTATGCAATTAAAAGGGCAAATCAGTTGAGAATTGTCATTAAATAGCTTACCCCCTAGAAGTTCCCATCCTATATAGATACAACTAGAAAGTAGAGGCCTGGGTTTGAGACCTAATTTACTTCCTCTCTTGATTAATTTTCTTCATCTATAGAATAAGGGCTTTGAATTAGTGTCTTTCAGGTCTGATACTTTATATATTTGTATATCAGGATAATTACCCCTAATCATATACAAAGAGTCTGCTATTGATTGCCCCCACTTGTACTTAGCACACACAGATATCACATACAGGCAGTATGATACATAGACATTCTAAGACATGACTTTTGATCTGCCTAAATAGTTCATGTCAAACTCATGCCTTCTTTGTGAAGTTTATTTTTAGTTTACCTTTGGTATATGTCAAATCATTCTGCAGTGGGTGTTGTCCAGAAGGCACTAGGAACTGAAAGACCATTAGTTTTAGAACTGGCATTTCAGTTATCTGCTGGATCATTCCTTATTCTATGAATTCCATTAGAGTGAAAGCTTATTTCTAGAATTTTTCCTATCTGCTATTTTTAATGTCCTATTAAATTGTGTGACCTGTGAGGGCTCCATAACTCAGCTCACAGAGGAATTAGGGTGACACGAACTCCATGCAGAGAAATTTCCAAGTCATCAACTTTCATTTTGGGGCTTCTCTTTGTCATCTTCTTCAAAAACCTGTCACTGTGGAGTGTTCCTTCTGTGCAAAAGGGCGGGAGGAAGCTCAGTCTGTTTGGAAACTGTCATTCTTTATGCACTTCTTTGTGATAGATAGAAAAACACAGTAGGCAAGAATCTTGTTTTGGGAGAATAGGACAGAAGGGCAGTGAGAAATGCATTCAACACAGAAGTCAGAACTGCAGCAGGAATTCTTGCGTCTTTGGTGGTCACTGCACTTTGGTTCTCATGGAAGATTGACAACCTCAATATTTAGCAATGCCAGTTATGGCACTGTATAACCTCCCATTGCATGCACACTACTCTTCTAGGCACAGCTAAGGGGGAAATGATAGAACACATGATTACAAGGAGATTGCTGTCTAGCTGCGAAAAGAAATATTTTGTGGGGTAGGCAATGACTTATAGTAACATTTGCAAAACAGCATAGAAATGAATTCAAATTAATATGATGAAGCTAGAATAAAGATGGGTTTTGGTAGCCCACAATGAAGAGGTGATTACAGTGAAAAAGGGTTAACAAGAAAAGGCTTCCCTGAGGAGATATTTAAACTGAATTTTGAATGAAGGAGGCCTGTAACACATATACACAGTGCTCCTGGCACCATTTGTTTATGCGGTACATATTTATTTGGCATCTGTTGTAGCATAGCTCTATGCAGGGTGCTCAGGGGGATACACAGAGATACAAAGCTCCATCTATGCCTTCCCCAGAATCTCCAAATCTGTTAAGAAAGTTCACTTTTCCCCCACTCCTGATGTTTCCATCCATATGGAGCGACAATCTATTAACATAAAACTCTGTCCTCTCTCTGTCCCCTCATCCTCACCTCTCCTGGAGAGAAAGTATGACTGCTTTGATTAGTGAGTTTGAAAGGTGCTGAGTAGGTGTCACTCAGCTATGCCCTCCTGATTTGTTTGAGAGCTTTGTAGTTTGAGTCTTTGTTTGAAACAAATTCTGGTCTGCTCTTGTATACCTTGTCAAAAAGGTGCAGGTTCCCATGTGGGGAGGCCACACTTCCAGTGTTGTGACTAGGGGTTAAGTCTATCAAGTTCTGGAGCTCAGGATTAGGAAGCCCACATAACCTATGTCCTTGGATCTAGACTTTAGCAGTCTGAATTCTTTGCCTAGCAGGCAATTGATCAAAGGAATGTTATTTATTTGAGTTCCTCAACCCACCCTCACTGAGACAAGCTCTTATATAATTACCAGAAAAGGTGAATGTGATAAATACCACTAGTGTAACTTGGCTCTTTTAAAATTCTCTTTGACCCTGCAAAGCCTGCCACCAATATAGAAAACTAGTGGCCCAGTGCATGAAATTCATGCACATTCAAAGGGGATTAATTAGAGGAAATATTTTAATATTGCTATTTGCCCTTTCTCTATAATAGAAGTGTCAGAGATGAAAAAAAATTAATAAAATATATATGAAAATTGTCCTCCTGATAGAGTCTGGGGTGCTCCATGGAAATGAGAGTCAAGTCCCCGCCTACCCACGGCACCTCAAAATCGTGTGAGATCCAGACCAGCCAGCCCCACTCGCATTGGGCGAGATCCAGACCCAGGCGGCCCTACCCTTGTCAAGCCCTACCAGGCAGGGGATGCAGCCTCAGATTCCTATCAAACCCTGCCATGTGGGAGGTGTGGCCTGAGGTCCCCCGGCCTGGTACCAGGGTGGGGGGTGTAGCCTGATGTCCCCCATCAAGCCCCACTGGGCTGGGGTCATGGCCTGAGGTTCCCCAGCCTGGCACTGGGGTAAGGGGCACACCTGAGGTCCTTCTTGAAGCCCTACCAGGCAGGGAGCACACTTTGAGATCCCTTGTCAAACCCTGCCAGGCAGGGGGCATGGCCTCAGGTCCCCTGGCCCGTTGCCAGGGCTGGGGGCACTGCCTGAGGTCCCCCATCAAGCCCTGCCAGGTTTGGGGAATAGCCTGAGGTCCCCTGTTAAGCCCTACAGGGGGTGGTTGGGGGGACACAGCCTCAGGTCCCTGCTGATTGCTCATTACCGGAACTTGGCCTCCACTGTGGGTACAGCTATCTTGTGTTGCAGAAACCCTATCTCCACTGTGGGCACAGCCATCTTATGTTATGGAAACCACCCTCCTTCCCCCCCTCCCCATGGGCGCCACCATCTTTGTGGCAGAGTGACAGTCAGTTTGCATATTCCCTCTTTATTATATGGGATGAGTACTTTGTGAGCATCTCAGCATTTATAAAATTTGTTGTAGGCTGGACACTTTTCACTTGCTTTCAATTTTATCTTGACTTCCTGGTTGTTGACGTTCAAGTCTTCCTCTCATTTCTAGTTCGGGTCTTTCTTCTGGTTTCCTGACTTGTATATTTGGCTGCTTACTTCACATCTCCACTTGGATGTTGCACAGGTTACTCCAACTTTAAGTGATCAAAATTGAACTCTTGAGTTCCCATCACTCCTCTCCCAACCTGTACCCATTTCAGTTTTCCTCATATCAGTAAATTGCACCACTATTCATTGCTCAAGTAAAAGATTTTTGTGTGGTCAATATCTGTGTAGTGATTTGGTCAATGTCTGCTTCTGTTGGGGATTATTTCTCTCTTTTATTTTCTCTGCTATAACTAATATGCCTTTCAAAGTGTCAGGGACAAGAAAAAAAAAACAAAAAAATAAGTAAAGAAAAGAGAAGAAGAACAAAGTGTCAGGGACATAGTGAGCACTCAATAGATATTTGATGAATAAGTATATTTTATTAATTAACCCCAATTCTAGCCTTTTTAATTTGTTGTAGCAGTTTTCTTGGCTTCGAACCTTTGGTTCCACTCCCCTCCCTTGAATTCTAGCATAATCCTACTATTTTCCCACCAAGACTAAAATGTGCTTTGGTCCTAGGACAGGACAGATTATTTGGTGAATTCAGACAAGGGGGTTAGGATAGTAGAATTGTGGAAGGTTCATGAAGGAAGAATAACTTGAGCTAGGCCTTGAAAAAAAATTAGACTTTTAGTATGTGGGTGGGGGGTGGAGGCAAAGGAAAGAGATATTTCTGGCAGAGGAAGTCACTAAGAAAAATTGTAGTTGTAGAGAATGAATATTTTGGGATCATGACCAAAAGACTGATCTATGAGGGGGTAGAATGAAAGCTACAATCGGAAAGGTAGGCTATAGCCAGTTTGTGGAGAGAAAGAGTACCTAAAGTTCATCTAAGAAACATGAATCTGCTTGGTAAAAGTGTGCAACATGAACTCTTCACTAAAACTGTTATACTATGAATGATAGCTGCATAGACAGAGTATGAAATTAAAATCTGTTCCATTAGGTTATGACCAATTTCCTTGTGAGATGAGTGTGGTTGAATTTTAGAGAATTTCACAGAAATATGCTACTTTTGACAACATTGATATTTCTTGTAAAATTCTTCACATCCTCAACATTCTCTCAGATTTGTTGTGAAATTCTGCAAGTGCAATTATTCCCCTTGTCATCTCCTGAAAACATATGTTTCAGGCTCATCTGTTCTGTGGGCACTCCAATTCTCCCCTAGATTCCAAGGATAACTAAATCCTGGCTTAAGATAGTGGAAATGAGGTGGTTCAAGGGAGGGTTTTGTTCTTTCCTTGAGACGTTTCAGTTAAGAAGACTACTGACTGTAGCATCAGGAAATAATTAGTGTATTATATAGAAGAGTGTGAGAAATTGTTCAATTTTAAGAAGAACAATTATTGAAGAGAAAATGGATCAATTTTCGCAGTTCCTCACTTTGTGTAGTCTGCTTGCTTTTGTGAATTGGAGACCACCCAGAAAGTTGCTGTTTATAGCAATGGTTATTTCAGAGACTCATTTATATCTCTATTTTTACAGAAATACTTTCCCCTTTGGGTGGGCTCCATTGGGACTGGGAATTTGCCTGAGATTACTGGGCCTGGACATTTTGTATATTAGTGAAAGGAATGAATGTCTTCCTCACTTCCTGACTTAGGAGGACTGTCGAGCTTTCTTCTAAATTGTGAGGAGCCAACATGTGGGAAAGAGTAGAGGTTATTTGAAGCTCCAGAGGACAGATCTAGTACTAATGGGTAGAAGTTATTAAAAGGCAAACTTTTGTTTATCATAGAATCTTTGAATCATAGCTTCTCAAAAAGGATGGGCTGCCTAGTCAAGAAATAATCTTTCACCTGTCAGAATGGCTATCATCAACAAATCAACAAACGACAAGTGCTGGAGAGGATGCAGAGAAAAGGGAACATTCGTGCACTGCTGGTGGGAATGCAGACTGGTGCAGCCACTGTGGAGAACAGTATGGAGTTTCCTCAAAAAACTAAAAATGGAATTTCCATTTGACCCAGTGATCACACTCCTAAGAATATATCCCAAGAAACCAGAAACACTAATCAGAAAGGATATATGCATCCCTATGTTCACAGCAGCACAATTTACCATAGCTAAGATTTGGAAACAGACTAAGTGCCCATCAGCAGATAAATGGATTACAAAACTGTGGTACATCTACACAATGGAATACTATGCTCCTGTAAAAAGAAGGAATTCTTACCATTTGCAACAGCTTGGATGGAACTGGAGAGCATTTTGCTAAGTGAAATAAGCCAGTCAATGAAAGAAAAATATCACATGATCTCACTCATTTATGGATAATAAATACCATTATAAACTGATGAACAAAAATAGATACAGAGGCAGAGCAGCATAGAACAGACTGTCAAACTAGATCAGGAAAGCTGCGGAGGGTTGAGGGGGATGGTAAGAGATCAACGGAAGGACTTGTATGCATGCATATAAGCATAACCAATGGACACAAGACATTGGGGGATAGGGGAGGCTGAGGAAATATCAAGGGGAGAAGGAGACATATGTAATACTCTGTAATACTTTAAGCAATAAAACAAATTTTTTAAAAAAGAAATAATCTTCGTATTCCTGAAAGTATTGAAATAGAGTTTGAATGGCACCCATTATGGATGTGGTGGATATTAACTCCTGCTTTGGGAGGTAGGAAGTTGAATAACCTCAAAAGTCCCTTTCCATTTTCTGTTCATATGTGAATCCTATTGCCTGAATATCAAATTATATTCATGTTTTAAGTCCAAGCCCTAATCTCATTTTCTGCACAAGGCTTTCTATAGCACTTTTCCATTCTCCACACTTGACACCAACTATTTTTGGTCTTACGTTGATTGTCCAAAGTGTCAAAACAGCTATCCTCAGGTATATAGAACACAAACACAAAAAGCTACTTCTTACATATGATATATACAACAACCTGTTCTAACTTTTAGCCCATTCCTGAATTTTACCCTATTCTTACACCCCAGCCCCATTTGTTTGACAATCCAAGATGGGGTGAGATCCAGAGAAGGGATAAATATATCTATTTCACACTATTTATTTTGCCTTTATCTTGTTTAAGACCTTATCTTAAGAAGAATAATTTGAGCTAGGCATCAGTGAAGAAAATACATCAGTGAACAAAAAAGAAAAAAAATATCCCTGCCTTTGTGGAACTTACATGCATGTAAAGTGCCAAGCACATAAGGAGCACTCAATATATGTTAACTTAATTTTTTTCAAATCTCCTCAGCTAGTATGACATTAAAGAAGTAACATTTATTGAACATCTACTATATGCTGCGTGCTTACACATGTGATCTTATTCAATCATTGAAACTCAATAAGTAAATCTCCTCATCTATACTGTTACATCAGAAAAAACAAAGGTCACAAGAGTAAGTATTTTATCCAAAACCAAAATATAAATATAGTAAGTATAATTTGAACATAGATCTTATTTCAGACTCATGTTCTTTTATTATGCTGCTTCCAGTAAGTATCAAGTTCCTTGGTTATTCTATGGCTGGTAACTTTCTACATAGCTGAAGATCATCTTTTTAAACAAAATTATGGTCTCTAAAGACTTGATTATCATACTTTAGGTTTCATAAGAATCACATAGGAAGCTTGATAAACATGGAGATATCACAATTCAGATGAACACAGGAATCTGCATTTTACAAGTACCTACCTGCAAGTAATTTTAATGTGCCTAGTCCATAGAACATACTTTGAAGTACCTAAGGTCTTTTATTGTTCTAACACTTTGTGCTTAAATGAAATTTTAACTGGTCCCAATTTTGTTGTTTGCAATGCCTAAAGCAATTATGGATTCATTGATAGTCAATGTAGTCATTATCATCAACTCACCAGCACCATCAGATATAGTTGTCCTCCATTTGCAAGCTACTTGATTTATGTATTGTTCTTTCTGGGGAACACAAGTGGAAGAATTGACCCTTCCTCCTCTGCTGTTACTTCCTGGTTGGCTAGATGCCTAACCCATACAAAATAAACAAAATCAAATAGTTCTAGGGTGGCCATTACAAAGCCTTTATGGTACAATTAGTGATTTGTTTTTAGACCATACTTATGGATTTTGACTATTTATTCCCACTGAAGGCCTGTTTTCCTTCCATGACCATGATGCCACCTCCCACCACCTTTAGAAAATGTTGCCTTAATGGACCCACTGTTGACAAGAGAAGCTTTGTGCTTTGTGTCTTAACTGCTGAGCCTTTGGTTTAAAGAGTAAGGCTGTTTTTGTCTTGCTGCTTTTAATATTCTCTCTTTGTCTTTTGCCATTGGCATTTTAATTATGGTGTGTCTTGGTGTGGTCCTCCTTGGATTCCTTTTGTTTGGGATCCTCTGTGCTTCCTGGACTTCTATGTCTATTTCTTTCATCAGGTGGGAGAAGTTTTCTGTCATTATACCTACAAGGGAGTACCCATACGACCATCAACTGATTTCTCAACAGAAACCATGCAGGCCAGAAGGGAGTGGCAAGAAATATTCAAAGTGATGAATAGCAAGAACCTACAACCAAGATTACTCTACCCAGCAAGGCTATCATATAAAATTGATGGTCAGATAAAGAGCTTCACAGACAAGAAAAATCTAAAGGAGTACAACACTACCAAACTAGGATTACTTGAAATGCTGAAGGGTATTCTAGAAGAAGAAGAAGAAGAAGAAGAAGAAGAAGAAGAAGAAGAAGAAGAAGAAGAAGAAGAAGAAGGAGAAAAAAATAAAAAAGTATGAACAACAAAGTGACAACAAATACATATCTATCAACAAGTGAGTATAACAAGTCAATAGAAATATCTGATGAACAGAATAAATTGGTTAATAGAATATAAGTAAGGGCATAGAAAGGGAATGGACTGACAATTCTCAGGGGGATGGGAGCATGAGGGGTATGGGAAGAGACTGGACAAAAATCTTACATCTATGGATGAAGACAGTGGTGGGGGTAAGAGTGTGGGGAGGGGACCAGGTGGAGGGGAGCTATGGGGGTTAGAAAAAGGAACATCTGTAATAATCTGAACAATAAAGATTTAATTATAAAAAAAGTGTAAGGCTGATCAGGTACTGGCAATTGGTGATATAAGGTTTTAATGACTGCATCTTGTAATTTAAATGCTCTTCCATTAAAAAACATTATAAGAGGTTAGAGTATTCCTCATAGTATCTTAGTATGGTTTTGGGCCCTCAATATATCATTAATTGATTACTCACAATAATCATAGCTGACAATTATAGATTAGTTACCATGTGCCAGCCACTATACTATTTTACATGCTAATCACCTGACCTAAGAATCCTTGTATGTACTTTTGAGGTATCCATTTTACAAATAAGGAAACTGGCTTCAACTTGGAGATCTTAAGCATCTAGCTCAAGTGCACACAGCTAGAAAGTTATAGAGCCAGGATTGGACCCAGTTTAATGACAGAGCTTTCTCTTCTGTTCTCAACCTGTGCTCTATAAGCTTTATAAAATTGAAAGGAAAGTATCTTCAGGAAGTTTGAACATCTGGATCTGAGATTAAGGGTTTTCCATGTTAAGCTGGAAGTGAAAGGGATTCAATCATGTTTGAGTATATTAAAACACTATAGGCCTGATGCACAAAATTCGTGCATGTGTAATGGTCCCTATTCCTGACCAGCGGTCAAAGGGTGAGCATCTGGAATGGAAGGGCAGGTCCCAGCTGACCTCTGGGCCCTGGGCAGCATCTGGACTCCAGGACACCAAGTGCCACCCTCCACCTCAGTCATGATGCCTGAGTCCCCACGCGGAGATCTGGTGGGCAGGGCTGGATGCCATGTGCCAACAAGGTGCACAGTAGGCCTCTGTACCACCCAGCAGCATGCACTGCACAAAAGCCGGGTGGTCAATGCACTCTCTCCTGGCAGGCCTCACAGATCAGCTCCTGTGGGAACCCAGGGGGAGCCTGACCTGCCTCTGCAGTCCTCATGGCTATAGTCCAGCTTACCCAAAAGAGGCCAGGTGGGTGCAGGGTGGGCTCCTTGGGGGCACCTGCCACCTGAGCACAGGGGCTTCCCATCCTCCAGCGCCCTGGCATCCAAGGGGAGCATAGCAGGAGGAGAGTGAGCTCCCCAGACACCCTGAGTTCTCACTGCACCTCTGTCCTCTCACCCCTACCCCCAGTTAGCCAGCGAGAGGTCGCAGATTCCTGGCTGGGCACCACAGGAGGTTGGTCGCTGCCACCCACCCTCTGCTCCTCCTTCCAGCCCTGGCCCCGTCCCATAAGGGAGACCAGGGCCTTCAGGCTGCTGGTTGCTATCTATGGGGTGATCGATCTGGGCAAGGCTCCCCACCTGTTTTCCTCAGTGCTGCTGGTCACCATCTTTGGGGTGATTGGTGGGGCGATTGGGCCCCTGCTGGCACCTGTTTTGGCCTGGCACCACCTGCTCACTGCTGCACCATCCCGCCACGGTCCTGTTCTTGTCAGGGCCCATCACAGCAGGCAGCGCCACCACTACCGCCTGTTGCCAGCACTGTGTTGCCAATGCCCGCCATGTTCTGCGCTGTCCCTGGTGGTCAGTGCATGTCATAGTGAGCGGTTGAACTCCTGGTCAAATTCCTGGTCAAGGGGACAATTTTCATATTAGGCTTTCATTATATATATATATATATATATATATATATATATATATATATATATATATATATATATGATAGGATATCTCTTGCTAACTCATGCCTGTTTTCTCTTCTTTCTTCTTTATATTAATAAATCTTTTCTATATTCCTTGCTCTTGTTAAATAGCTAATGATAATGGCTGCCACCTATATTCCTCAAAAAAAGATTTAAAGTTAAAGTGCAATTATAATTAATGTGTACAAAAATAAAAATTGTCAAATTAACACAGAGTATTACAGTGTAGAATGTAATGCAGCAACAATGGTGGCATAGAAATAAGTATAGACTAATCAGGTATCATTGCTTACCATTGACAAACCTGCAGCCTCACAGACAATTTTTCCCTCATCTCTATATGGGCAGTATCTCCAGAAGCAGCCAGAAAACACAGTAGCTCAGTGCTTGCTTGGATCTCACCCTTCCCTGACCATCTCTTCTTTCCTTCCCTGTATTTGTGACATGGAGTCCTAGGCCTTTGGACATTTATTATTGTTCCTATTATTATTATTATTATTACTATTATTATTATGTAGTTTTTCTCAT
Organism: Murina feae; assembly: GCA_004026665.1. NCBI lineage: Eukaryota > Metazoa > Chordata > Mammalia > Chiroptera > Vespertilionidae > Murina > Murina feae. The sequence continues at coordinate 14,664 of PVJC01013555.1, read as the reverse complement.
TTGAAAATAATTCCTGTTCATGTAAAATTAAAACTTTAAAGGAAAAGATGAGAAGTAAATCCTCCTTCTTCTTCACCTCTACTCACTCAGTAATAGCCACTAGCCACTTAAGTTTCTCATATATCTTTCCAGAAAGTTTTTATGTAGATATAATATTCAAGTAATTATACAAACTCACATATATATTTAAAAATATTAATACTATTATAGTCTTTGTCAATCTGATGGGTAGAAAAAAAATGATGCTTTAAAAATCCCAAGAGACACAGACATCAGTATGGTGATTACTAGAGGAAAAGGGAGTGGGGGCAGGTAGAAGAGGGTAAAGGGTAGATAAATGACGATGGGAAAAAAAACCTGGACTATGGGTGGTGAACACACAATACAATATACAGATGATATATTATAGAATTGTACCTTGAAACCTATTAACCAATGTAACCCCAGTAAGTTCAGCAAAAATACATTTTAAAACATAAAAAATGGTGTTTTATTTTGCATTTAAAACTATTTTTTAAAATATATTTTTATTGATTTTAGAGAGAGTGGAAGGGAGAGGGAGAGAGAGAAACATTAAATAGTTGCCATCTGCATGCCCCCTGCTGGTGTTTGAACCTGCAACCCCAGCATGTGCCCTGACTGGAACTTGAACTGGAGACCTCTTGGTGCATGGGATGACACTCAATCCACTGGGTCACATGGGCCAGGTCTATTTTGCATTTTTTATTAGAAGTGAGGTAACATATGCTTGTATGTTTATTGGTGATTTGCACTTTTTATTTTGTGAACTACTCGTTTTCTATTTATTTTTTTTCTTATTGAATTTTAATAGATCTTTGAATATGAAAGAAGTTAGCCTTTTTCTCCTGTCAAATATATAATAAATATTTTTCTTTGTCATTTTTCCTCTGTCTTTTTAATGGCAACTTTTTTCATGGAGAAGGTTTTAATTTTTATGTAGCCAAGTTTATAACAGATTTTCTTCAGAGGTTCCAGGTTTTATATTTTCATTTGAAAGTCATTACATTCTAGTAATATATTAAAATTTTCTTTAGGTTCCCATCTATATCACTTTAAAAATACATTTAAAATTTTATTTTAAAAGTAATATTGAGGGACTTAATATGAATTAGATACTCTGAGACCCTTCTAGGAGGGTTCTAGAAAGATCAGATAAATTGTTCTGTTAAATACATAACTTAACTCCATAAAAAGTATAGAATATTGTCAGTATGCAGAAACAAAGAGGGAAAGTCAGAGATTTAAGCATATATTTTATGATATAGATGCTCCAGAGGGAGGTAGAGGCAACATCAGAATCAGTACTTTAAAGGCTTGTGTTTTAACATCTATATGGGGATGAGAAATAAAACCGTGGGTCAATGAAAAGTGCCTCTAACATAAAACCAGAAACCTAAAAGGCTACAATTTTAATGAAAAAAAAGAAATAGAAAAAAATACATGCAATAATACAGAGAAATAACAAGGAAGCCTATAATTTGTCTGATATCTGGGTGAGAATGAAAGGCTCTCCTGAAAATGTACAACAATGGATCCATGTCTCACAAGTTTGGAGTCTTAATTTATACTACCTGAAAGGTTTAAGAACTCTCAAGCCAAGGATTTAACATGAAGTTAGGTCCAGGTAAAATTTGTTCTACTGATAAATCCAGGCCACAGAAGATTTTCATTTATAAAATCCTGCTGAGGAAGAGCTCACATCCCAAAATCACATTAAAAACACACACACATCACCATGACTGATAAGTGCAAATACAGCAAGGAACAGGATTAGAATTCCAAGAACCATCACAAAATAGGACAATCAGATATAGTTCATAAAATTAGAATGTTTAAAATCATTGTAGAAATAAGAGAAAAGACTGAAAATGTTAAAGAGCAATAAGCAACTATGCAAGCAGACAGACTGTAAATAATAATTTGTATTTAAAATAGAGAATAGAGAGACCAAGAAGGAGGCAAAATTCAAGTAAATAGTGGCTAAGAATTTTCCATCATTGATCAAAGACTTGAATCCACATTTTGGAAGTACAGTGGATCCCTAGCAGGAAAAGGAAAAATAATCTATACTTAATCTCGTTATAATGAAATTACAAAACACCAAGGAGAAAGAGAATATCTTATGCATAACCCATGGGCACAGATAATAATAGTGTGGTAAACCTGGGGGGCAGGTGTGGGATGGGGAGAGTTAATGGGTTAAAAAGAGGACATCTGTAATAATTTAAACAATAAGGAAATAAAGATATAATAATATCTTAAAAGGCAGCAGAAAGGAAGGACTATTTATCTGCAAGGGATAATGATCATACTGACAGTAGAATTCTCAAAAGCAACAATAGACATCGGAAGAAAGTAGAATATCGGCTTAAAAGTGAGGGTGAAATAATGAACACTGAATACAGGAAAAGGTAATGAAGTGCAAGAATGGCTGGCAAATAAGAAATTAGTAAACATGAGTAAATTTAATAAGCATTTACTCTATAAATTATCAATAATACTGATGACTAATTTGAGGGATATAAAAATAAGATAGAACTAAAAATACTCACTGTATTAACATGTAAGATGAATGAGAGATAATTTAAAGACTTCAGCGAAGTTACAAAAATCTACTGGGAAAAGCATTGTATTTAGGAAAGGACAATTTTCTTAAATTAATCTAAACTCTAGCATAATTTGAAACAAACTTGAAAGAGGATGTGTCTCTGCACGTGTTTATATAAGCTGATTTTAACATTTATATAGAAGAGTAAAGGAGAACAAATATCCAAGAAAGTTTTAAGGAATAAAATGGTAAGAAAATGTGTGGAATTCATTATAGAAGATACTAAAATTTACTATAAAGTTCTCTATTAAGGCAGTGTAATATTAATGCGGGGAACACCTATTAGACCAATCTCAGAAACAACATATGGATATATGGAAACTTGATAGACACCAATGAGGAAATGATAGGCTCTTCAATAAATGGTGATAGATCAATTAGTAAATCCACATGAAAAAATAAAATTATTGTTTCCTGATACCATCAGTTCCAAATATCCTACATAAATTTGCAAAATAAAATATTTTTAAAATTTGAAAAATTAGAGCACTTAGAAGAAAATATGATATTGAAATAAGCAAGAATGTCTTAAGCAAGACAAAAAAGCATAAATAATAAAAACCATAATTATAGCTTTTACTACATTTACCAAATTCAAGACAGTCTCTTACCATAATCCCTACTCCTGGCACAGAACCATACAACCAGAAGGAAATCCACAGGCTTCACCACATCTCCTTGGGCAGGGAAAGAGTTGAATTGCTTGGCTAACATTCCAATCTTTTCAAGGATGCTTGTGGGACTTGCTTCTGCCTTACCTGTTTCAGAGCACTGACAGGACCTGACATACTCCAAACGTCTGGGAGTCAGTGAGAACAAAGATGACAGTTTAAGTTAGCGTGAGATATGTTGTCATAGCCCTTACTTCCAATATGCACAGAGTGAGTAGGTGAAATATCCCCAGATCCCAGCTTCTCCCTGAGGAGGGAAAGTATTAGACCACATATCCCATGTTACAGCTTTTCCAAGGGCTTCCTAGAAGACTGGCTTTTGTCTTGCATATCTCAGAATGCTGAAAGAATCTGGAATACTCTAGGTGCCTGCCAGCTGCTAAAAAAAAGATGGCAATTTGGACTATTACAAAGTTATGAAGAAGCCCCCAGAATCTGTAGAAGGGCTGATTGGTGAGGGCCATTTCTGTATGATTTTAGTCCATGAAGACTGGGTGAGGTGGATATTTTTTCTAATGCATAGATGCTAACACAAAGAGTTAAGGAAAATGAAGAAACGGAAATATCCCAAAGAAATGAACAAGATAAATTTCCAGAAACCAATTTTAATGATTTGTGTGTGTATATATATATATATATATATATATATATATATATATATATATATATATATATATATATATATATATATATATATATATATATATAGAGAGAGAGAGAGAGAGAGAGAGAGAGAGGGAACCTTACTGAAAATTCAAAGTAAATATCATAAAGATGCTCAACAGGGTCAAGAGAACAAATAATGAACAAAGTTAGAAGAATTTTAATAGAGAGAGAACATAAAAAGCTAACACACAGAAGTCATAGAGCTGAAGAATATAGTAACTGAACTGAGAAATTCAATATAATGCTTCAAAAGCAGATTTAGTAAGCCTAAGACAGGTCACTGAAAATTACTTAGTCCTAGGAGTTAAAGAAATGAAAAAGAGCCCAGCCAGTAGAGCTCAGTGGTTGAGTGTCCATCTATGAACCAGGAACTCATGGTTTGATTCCTGGTCAGGGCACATGCCTGGGTTGCTAGCTCCATCCCCAGTGTGCAGGAAGCAGCTTATCCATGATTATCTCTCACCATTGATGTTTCTGTCTCTCTCTTCTTTCCTCTCTCAAATCAATAAAAACATATTTAAAAAAGAAATGAAAAAGAATGAAGAAAACTTAAGGGACTTATGATACATATTTAAAATAATCACTGTTCACATTATATGACTCCCAGGAGGAGAGAGAAAAGTGTAGAGAGCTTATTATTCAAAGAAATAATGACTGAAAACCTCCTAAATTGGGGAAGAAAATGGATGTTGAGATCAAAGTTGCCCAATTATCTGAAATATGATGAATCAAAGAGTTTACACTTAGAGACATTATAATAAAAATTTAAACATTTTAAAATACAGAGTTTTGAAAGTAGAAAGAGAAAAGTGACTTGTCACTGCAGAGAAACACCCACAAAGCTATCAGTGGATTTCCCAGGAGAAACTTTGCAGTCCAAAGGGAGTAGGATGATAATATTTAAAGGGCTGAAAGAAAAAAAATCTGCTGAGCAATAATAATAATATACCTGCAGAATTCTCCTTCAAAAATGAAGGATGAAGACTTTCTTAGACAAACAAAAGCTGAAAGAGTTATATACCACTATATCTGTCTTACAAGCAACGTTAAAGAGAGCTTTTTAAGTTGTGATGAAAGGACACTAAGTAGTTTTACAAAAGCATATGAAAGTATAAAACTCACTGGTTAATGAAAATCCTATATAATAAAGAGCTAAAATGCAAATGGTCATCAGACCTTCATGCCATTATGCCATAACAGCTCATACACTCAACACTGGGGAGAGAGGAATGGGACCAGCCAGGCACAAATGAGCTCATGAGAGAGGAATGGGGACCAGCCAGGTTGTGGCCTGGGAGAGTGACAAGCCGTCCTCCCCATGGTCCCAGGTGCCAGTGTCTGTGGCTGCAGCCCAGGCGAAGCCACTTGCCGATGGTTTCTGCAGCTGCAGCTGGCCCGGGCAAAGCTGACCTGGGTCCTGGGTGCCTGACACCTGCCAGAGGAAGGAATCCTGGGCCCCAGGTGCTGGATGAGGCAGAGGTGGTTAGGGGAGATCAGGCCAGCAGGGGAGCAGCCTTGGTAGGGGAGCAGTTAAGGGTAATGAGGCAAGCAGGCAGAGGGTTAGGAGTGATTAGGCAAACAGGCAGGCGAGTGGTTAGGAGCCAGTGGTCCCAGATTGAGAGAAGCAGTTGGATATCCCCCTAGGGGTCCCGGATTAGAGAGGGTGCAGGCCAGACTGAGGAATCCCCCTCCATGCATGAATTTAGTGCACCAGGCCTTTAGCATATAGATAAAAAAACAGAATAATATAATACTGTAATAGTGTTTGGCAAATAATTAAAAAGTAGAAAGAACTTATGGACATGGAAACCAGTGTGGTGATTGCCAGGGGAATAGGGGGCAGGTTAAGGAGGGTAAATGGGGGATAAATGGTGATGGACAGAGACTTGACTTGGTGTGGTGGACACATAATACAATGTACAGAGGATGTGTTGTAGAATTGTGCACCTCAAACCTGTTTAATATTGTTAACCAGTATCACCCCAATAAATCAACTTTAAAAAATTAAAAGACAAAAGTATTAAAAATAACAATGGCTATACATATGTTAATTGACACAGAATCTAAACGATGTAATTTGTGACATCAGTAAATAAAGTGTGTGTGGGTGAGAGGAAGTGAAAGTGTAAAGTTTTGTATGTTCTTGAAGTTGAATTGTTATTAGCTTGAAATAGATTATTATAATCACAATATCTTTTATGTAGGCTGCATGGTTACCACACAAAAATTACATACAGAAGATACACAAAAGAAGAAGATAAAAGTATCAAATCTTACTACAAAACCAATAAAATACAAAGACAGACAGCAAGAAAATAAAAATGCAAGAAACTACAATACAACAGAAAACAATTAACAAAATGGCCATGATAATAAGTTCATCCATATCTATAATCTCATTAAACACAAATGAATTAAATTCCCAAATCAAAAGATGTGTCTGAATAATTAAGTAAACAAGTCCCAACTATAAGAAGCTCACTTTATTTATTTATCTTTTTTTACTGGTTTATTCTTTTTTTTAAATTTATTTATCTTTATTGTTCAAATTATTACAGTTGTTCCTCTATTTTCCCCAAAGCTCCCCTCCTCCCATTTCCCACCCCACCCTCTGTCTCCCCCCCCCATTGTCTTCATCCATAGGTGTACGATCATTGTCCATTCTCTTCCCACATTCCCAACACCCTTTACCCCCGAAAATTGTCAGTCCACTCCCTTTCTATGCCTCTGATTCTATTCTAATCACCAGTTCATTCTGTTCATCAGATTTTTTATTCACTTGATTTTTAGGTTCACTTGTTGAAAGATATGTATTTGTTGTTCATAA
>PVJC01013554.1:0-37817 GCA_004026665.1 Murina feae | reverse complement strand
ACAGTTCACTTCCTGACGCTGGACAGGCTCCCGGTTCGGGTAAGTGCACAGGACACCAGTTCTCCATTAGAGCATCACAAAGAATATTTCCACTGCCCTCAGACTCCTCTGTGCTCCGCCTCTTCTTTCCTCCCCCTCACCCCTGTGTTTTACATTTTATGTCAAAAACACCGTGCGGTAGTTGGTGTAGAAGAGAAGTGTCTGTGTCCGAGAGAGGCAGGTTACAGGGAGTGGAGATGAGCCCTCAGCAGCTCACCAACTGCCCTCTGCCACGGGCTACGCATGTGGAATGGAACCAACAGCAGATACACAGCGCTGCAGTGTTCACAGAAAGTCAGGTAAGACTCCTGATGAAGCTCTAGCAGCATTGGCCAAGGTCACGGAGACCAGCGCCCAGGGGAGGATGCAGGGCCACTCCGCCAGCTCGAGCAGGGCAACTCTGCTGCACCAGCTCCCAGGCTGGGCTCCTGAGGAACCACACAACCAGGAGGGCTTGGCTTCCACAATTCAAGCAGTAACACAGATGTTCCTTTCTGTCTCTACCATGAGAATTTTCAAGGATACGTGAATGGGAAGAATTTTACAGCGAAAACTCATACTCAATACCTAGATTCTGCTATCCATGTCTCCTGGCATAGCCATCTATCCAACCATTCTTCTAGTTACCCACCAGTCCGGGTCATCTTTGACGCACTTTATCGTTAGTGCATGCAATAGCCCCTCATCCTGGCCCCTCCACCTGATGTCACCAACGACAGGTGAGCACATCGACACTGGTAGGCAGGGTTGAGGCGCAGAGGGCTGCCCTGTACCCACTGGTGAAGGCTGAGTGCCAGAGGGATAGCTCAGCTGTAGGGGTCCCCCCATGAGGACTGTGGGATCTCAAACTTAGGCCAGGCTCCCTAGCCCAGTGACCCACGCCAGGAGAAGGTGCTCACATAACATCTGGCTGTGAAAAGCAACAGGGTTTCTTGTCCACCATGGAGAGACATGGTGCCTTCTTAAAGGGAAAACTCACAAAATTCCACTCAGCCACCCACCTTGAGCTCCAGCAGATAGAAGGCAGAGCTGTGTGAGGAGAGTTGGGTTGGTGGCTCTGGGGAGAGAGTTGAGAGGTCAGCTTCCAGGATCCCTGTGCTGAGTCATTGCTTCATAATTCAGGTGCCATCTTTCTTGGGTGGAGTACTCCCCTCTTGGGGCATCAATCTGGGGAAGAGCAATAGTCCCACACTCTGGAATACTTCTTGCCCCACTCTGCAGAGCTTGTGCCCTGCTAAGGAGTACAGCCAAGGGATGCTTCAGTAACTGAGCCTAACAGACAGCTGGCAGTGGAGGCTTATCTCTGGGATCTTTGGGACATTTGATGACCTGCCCCAGTCTGAGTGCTGATAAAAACCAGCCCTGGTGTACAGTTTGGTTCTTTCCACATGCACCCAGACCCAGCATAGGCAGCCACAAACATTGGATTACCGATAGCTCCAAACAGGTTGCCAAGGCTAGTTACAGGCAGCATCTGACACTGGCCTGCACCAAAGTCCATCCCCAGAGGCCAAGAATCAATACACCCAGTGGCCACCTTCAGATAACTGCAGAGCAGGATCCAGCAAGCTTCGCAAGAAGAACATACAAGGGAGATCTTGGCAGACACCAAACCCTGTTGGACAAATTCTGCTCCATGTGGTCACACCTGCACAGCAGCTCACACATTGTGGTGGGGGTAAGTCTCACTGTCAGTCACTGTGAGGGTTGTTCCCATGCACAAAGGGGCCAATAGCAATCAAGACTCAACTACAACAAGAGGGTCCACATAAGCCACACAGGGGACGTTCCTAGAGCACCCAGCTCAAGTGATCAAAGAGACCACACCTCTGGTCCCATTACTACATACAACCACTCTACCAAGTATGGGACTCATAGCAGATCTACCAAATACATAGGAACAAACACAAAGATGCAGCAAAAATGGAGAGACCAAGAAACAGTTCCCAAATGAAAGAACAAAATTATCCAGAAGATGAGCTAAATGAAATGGAGGTAAGCAATGTATCTGTTCAAAGTAATGATTACAAGGATGCTCAAAAGCTGGGAAAACAAACAACAACAAAAACATAGAACCATGAAAAACAACCAACCTGAAATGAAGAATGGTATATCTGAAATAAAGAATACACTGAAAGGCCTGGCCAGTGGCTCAGTGGTTGAACATTGACCTCTGAACCAGGAGGTCATGGTTCAATTCCTGGTCAGGGCACATGCTTGGGTTGTGGGCTCAATTCCCAGTGTGAGGCATGCAGGAGGCAGCCAATCAATGATTCTCTCTCATCATTAATGTTTTTATCTCTTCCTCTCTTTTCCTCTCTGAAATCAATAAAACAATATTTTTTAAAAAGAATACACTGGAAGGAATAAACAATAGATTGAATGAAGCAGAGGATCAAGTCAGTGTTTTAAAAGACAAAGTAGAAAAAAACCACCCAATCAGAGCAAAAAGAGTATTACAAAACGAAGGGAGTTTAAGGGCTTGTGGGACAACATGAAGCATAACAACATCTTCATCTTAGGAGTACCAGAAGGAGAAGAGAGAGAGCAAGGCATCAAGAACCTAGTTGTTGAAATAATGACTGAAACTTCCCTAACTTGGTGAAGGAGAAAGACACACAAGTCCAGGGAGTGCAAAGAGTTTCAAACAGGATGGACCCAAAGAAGCCCACAAGACACATCACAATTAAAATGGCAAAGGATAAAGACCAAGAGAGAAAGCGAAGAGCTGCAAGAGAAAGACAGTTAGCTGCCCACAAGGGAGCTCTCATAAGACTGCCAGCTGATTTCTCAACAGAAACATTTCAGTCAGAAGGGAGTGGCATTAAATATCCAAAGTGATGAAAAACAAAAACTACTTTATGAACAATTACATGCCAACAAATTGAACAATCTGGATGAAATAGATACATACCTCACAAATACAATCTTTGGAAACCAAATCAGGAATAATCAGAGAATATGAATAAACAAATTACAATTAATGAAATTGAACTAGTAATCACAAAACTACCAACAAACAAAAGTTCTGAACTGGATGGCATCAAAGGTGAATCCTACCAATCCTTCAAAGAAGAGCTAACATGTATCCTTATCAAACTTCTCCAAAAAATTCATGAGGATAGAAGACTCCTAAGCTCATTTTAATAAGCCCAGCAATATCCTAATTTCAAAACCAGAAAAAGACACTACAAAGAAAAATATTACAGGCCAATATCCCTGATGAACATAGATGCTGACAGAATAAAGGTCTTATTTTTAAATTTTATTATTATCTTAAAATTTATCTTTATTGTTGAAAGTATTCCACTTTGTTTATTTGTGTTTTTCCCCATTGACCCCCTCCACCCAATGCTTGTCTCTCTCAGGCCTTTACCACTCTAATATCTATGTACATGGACTATGCATATTTGCATGTAAGTTCCCTGGTTAATCACTCCTCTTCCAACCCCCTTCTCTCACCTTTCCTCTGAAATTCATCAGTTTGTTCCCTGAATCTATGTTTCTATTTTATTCATCAGTTTATTTTGTTCGTTATATTCCACATAGGGTGAGATCATGTGATACTTATTTTTCTCCAACTGGCTTATTTTGTTTAGCGTAATATTATTCTCCAGGTCCATTCATGCTGTTGCAAATGGTAAGAGTTATTTCGTTTTTTAAAACTGCTTAGTATTCCATTGTATAAATGTAGCAGAGCTTTTTTACCCACTCATCTGCTCATGGGCATGTCGGCTATTTCCAGATCTCATCCATTGTAAATTGCACTGCTATAGGGATGCATATGTCCTTTCTGATGGGTGTTTCAGGTCTCTTAGGATCTATTCCTAGAAGTGGATCACTGAGTTAAACGGAAGTTCCATTTTTAATGTTTTGAGAAAACTCCAAACTGTTTTCCACAGTGGCTGCACCAGTCTGCATTCCCACCAGCAGTGCACGTGGGTTCCCTTTTCTAAACATACTCTCCAATGCTTGTCATTTGTGATTTGTTGATGATAGTCATTCTGACAGGTGTGAGGTAATACTTCATTGTTGTTTTAATTTGCATCTCTTGGAAGATTGGTGACTTTGAGCACTTTTTCATATGTCTTTTGGCCACCTGTATGTCCATTTTGGAGAAGTGTCTATATAGGTCCTTTGTCCATTTTTAAATTGGATTGTTTGTCTTCCTTTTGATAAGTTGTATGAATTCCCTATATATTTTGGAAATTAACCCTTTATTGGATATATCATTGCCAAATATGTGGGATCCCTTTTCATTTGTTAATGGTTTATTTTGCTGGACAGAAGCTTTTTGTTTTGATATAATCCCATTTGTTTATTTTCTCCTTAGTTTCCTTTGTCCAAGGAGATGTATTCGTAACATATTGCTACAAGAGATGTCTGAGATTTTGCTGCCTGTGATTTCTTCTGTTTTTTTTTTTTATAGTTTCATGAATTATATTTAAGTCTTTTATCCATTTGAGTTTATTCTTGTAAGTTGGTGATCTTGTTTCATTTATTTGATTGTACCTGACCAGTTTCCCAGCACCATTTATTATAGAGACATTCCTATGGAATGTCCTTATGCCATTGTATGCTCATTTGTCAACTATTAATTGAGCATAATGGCTTGGGTTGATTGCTGGGGTCTCTGTTCTGTTCCATTGATTTATATGCCTGTGCTTGTGCCAGTACCAGGCTGTTTTCATTACAGTGGCTTTGTATTATAACTTGATATCTGTTATGGTGATCCCTCCAACTTTGTTCTTTCTCAAGATTGCTATGGCTGTTTAGAATCATTTTGGTTCCTATACATTTTTGAGAGTTTGTTCTAGATCTGTGAAATATGCTTTTGGTATTTTAATAGGGATTACATTGAATTTATAGATTGCTTAGAGTCATATGGACATTTTTATTATGTTGACTCTACCAATCAATGAACATGGTATTTTCTTCCACTTGTTTATATCTTCCTTTATGTCTTTTTTCAATGTCCTATAGTTTTTCAAGTACAGGCCTTTTATCTTTTTGGTTAAGTTTATTGCTAAGTATCTCAATTTTTTAGTTACAATGATAAATGGGATTGTTTTTTAGTTTCTCTTTCTGAGAGTTTATTATTGGTGTATAAGAATGCCATCGATTTCTGGGTGTTAATTTTGTATCTTGCTATGTTGTCAAATTCATTTACTAAATCTAGATGTTTTTTGATGGATTCTTTAGGGTTGTCTACTATACATACAATATCATGTCATTTGTGAATAATGACAGCTTTTCTTCTTCCTTTCCTATTTGGATGCCTTTTATTTTTTCTTCTTATCTGATGACTTAGGCAAGGATTTCTAATACTATCTACACTAATAAAAGAGAAAGATGCAAATTAACCATCATTCTGTGACTCCACCACTCCACTACACCCACAAGCCATGCCCACCAGCTAATCAGGAGCGAGTATGCAAATTAACCCAACTAAGATGGTGGCAGCCATGGAACTGGAGAGAGGAGGAGGCTTCGGTTTCCCCTGGCGATGGAGGAAGCTAAGCTTCCTGCCTGCCCTGGCTGGCCCTAGGCTCTGCTCAAGGCTACAAAGTTTAAATTATAGAAGATAAATAAATCCCAGATACCTGCTTCCAGCCTGCCAAAAAAGAAAAAAGAAAAAGAGGAGAGGCTGGGAGCTTGGGTCACTGGGGGGTGTGGCCAGCCTGAAAAGGGCATCAGCTCTCACCCAGGCTGGCCAGGTACACCTGTGGGGACCCCCACACTGAAGGGGTGTAGCCAGCCTGAAGTGGCCCTCAGCCCTTCACTAGGCTGGCTAGGCACTCAAGCGGCACCTCCACCCTTATCCGGGAAACCCTTCAGGGCAAACCAGCTGGCCCCCACCCATGTGCCAGGCCTCTATCCTATATAATAAAAGGGTAATATGCAAATTGACCCCAACAGCAGAACAACTGGGAATGACTGGTCACTATGACACACATTGACCACCAGGGGGCAGATACTCAATGCAAGTGCTGCCTCCTGGTGGTCAGTGTGCTCCCACAGGGGGAGCTCTACTCAGCCACAAGTCAGGCTGATGGTTGCCAGCACAGCGATGGTAGCAGGAGCCTCTCCCGCCTCTTCAGCAGCACTAAGGATGTCCGACTGCAGCTTAGACCTGCTCCCCACTGGCAAGTGGACATCCCCCAAGGGCCCCCAGGCTACCAGAGGGGATGTCTGATTGCCAGTTTAGGCCTGATCCCCCAGGGAGTGGGCTTAAGCCAGCAGGTGGACATCCCCCGAGGGGTCCCAGACTGCAAGAGGGACCCTACCAAGTGCACAAATTTTTGTGCACTGGGCCTCTAATATATATATATATATATATATATATATATATATATATATATATATATAAAATCTATATATCTATATATATTATATCTATATCTATATCTATATCTATATCTATATCTATATCTATATCTATATCTATATCTATATCTATATCTATATCTACATCTACATCTATATCTATCTATCTATCTATCTATCTATCTATCTATCTATCTATATATCTCCATTCATATAAATAGAAGATGGCACACTCTCAAATGGTATTTTTAGTTTACTAGCCATTTTGGTTATTATCATAGAAAGGTTCCTCTGGCACAAAGACCACAACCAGGGAATGCTCAAATGCAGACAGCAAACCTCTGGCCCACTTCACTTTGAGGCCCGTGGTGTCTGAGGCCTTAATTGTCAGCTCAGTGACTGGGTGTCCAGTTGAGCCCATGAGAGCCACACAGTAACGTGCAGCATGGGTGACTCCAGGGGCACAGTCTGGTGCAGAGGTTTGTGTGTGGACTCCGCACTCTACCACCTGGGCTCCATACTTGCTGTCTGTGAGATTGCAGCACAAGCTTGGCCATGCACAGCAGCTCATGTTCCTGTGAGGAAGGTCATTCTGACTACACTATCCTTCCAGCGCTCAGAATTGGTACCAACTCGTCTTACTAATGGGGCCTCCACTTCATTCTTACTGTTTCCTGGTGGAGAGGGTGCTCGCCGTGTCCCCCAGGCTCCTGGAAGGACAGGCAGCAGACCCGTGCTCAGTCCTCACACAGCACTGGCTTCAGGTTATCACCACGGAGGAACCAGAGGCCTTCAGACCTGTTCTCTTCGGCTCACACTGTGTTTGTAAAATTGAAATATTCCTCTGAAAATTCACTCTTCACTTGAGCTGAATTATAAATGGCCCCTCTGGACAGGGTGAAGGTTCCTGCAGTCCCCACCACTGAGGCAGTGCAGGTTTGAAGACCGGCCTCAAAGTCCTCAGCTCTCCTTCCATCAAGAGGGAGGGCCTGGTCCCTTCCTCTTGCACCAGGTGATGACGAGGTGAAACCAAAAATGCAAAGCTTCTGCCTTGTCCCCCTGGGTCATGTGCTCTGGGGGAAGCCCTGTGAGGCATCTAACTCCACCAGGACTGTCATACGGGGGAGACCATGGTAGGTGTGCTTGGGGCAGCCCCCGCCGGGCTCCCGCTGATGCTGCATCAGTGCCACCCCATGTGAGCACATTGAGACTGAGTCCTCTCGCCCCCATCAGGCTTTCAGGTGATTGCAGCCCAGCCAACACATGCAGCAGGTGCTTGAGACCCCAGAACCCCTGCACACAAAATCGGGAGCAAAGTAAGGTGGTTGCTGTTTTATCCCATGAAGATCAGGGTGTCTTCTTTCACTGCAAAGATACCCAGAACAAATACCCTGGTTTCACCTTCTTCACAGTCGCTGAACTTGCAGAGGGCATACCAGGAGAGGAGGCAGTTCTGCCTTTTCAATGGCTGGAGTGACAGAGTGTAGCAGTAGGTTCATGCATTTATTCAACAAATACTTATTGAATATCTGCTATGTGGCATGCATGTGATAACTGCTGGAATTTTGGCAATAAAACCAAGTTCTTTGTGCTCAAGCTCGCATTTCCCATGAGGAATGATATAATTAAAAATAAGGGAATATATATTTTTTATCATGTATTGATAAAAGATATGAATAAAAACAAAGTGGGGAGGGATGAAAGAGCACTGAGGTTGGATGGAAGTCCTAGAACCCTTACTGGTGGCAAGTAAAGTATTTTAAATATATTCAAGTATAATGACAACAAGAACAATCATTTTTTGAGTGCCCACTACATACTGCCTTTTATATATGTGCCTCCACTTAAATCTCACAGCAACGTTTCATGGCAGGCACAGTTATACCCATTTTACAGGTTAAAAGCTGTGGCTTGGAGAGGATAAGCCATTCACCAAATGACATATCACTGGAACGTGATGGAGCGGGGCCTGCTGACTCCCAGGTTCTGCTTTCCCCTGATACCCTTCTCGCTGAGTCCCCTGCCACTGTGGTGAGTACGAAATCAACTGATGACCCCTGACTCCTTCATGCAACACCAAATAAAAAAGAGAAAACATTACTTTTTTAAAAAGAAACAGTCAGGAAATGAAGGGACACACTTGAAGATTATGTATTTAACTAGGGACCTGGTGCACAAAATTTTGTGCCCTTGAGGGGGGTGGGGTGGTCCCTCAGCCCGGCCTGTGCCCTCTCGCAGTGTGGGACCCCTTGGGGGATGTCCACCTGCTGGTGTGCCTGGCCAGCCTGGGTGAGGTGCTGATGGCTGTTTGCAGGCTTGCCAAGCTCCCCAGTGGGGACTCTCACCCCATGGGAGTGTGGCCAGCCTGGGTGAGGGGCTGAAGGCTGTTTTCAGGTTGCCCATAGCTCCCAGGTTTCTGGGGTTTATTTATCTTCTATAATTGAAACATTGTTGCCTTGAGTGGAGGCTATAGCCGGCCTAGGCAGGCAGTTTCCTCCATCGCTGGTGCAATGGAAGCCTCCTGTTTGCTCTAGCTTCATGGCTGCCGGCCGCCATCTTGGCTGGTTTAATTTGCATACAGGTGCTCTGATTGGCTGGTGGGCGTAGCTTGGCTGGTCGGTGTGGCTTAGGTGTAACAGAGTGAGGGTTAATTTGCATATTACCCTTTTATTAGATTAGATGTTTATGCTCTTCCTCTTGTCCCTTGAGTTCAATTTAGCATGCGACTGCCAAAGCTGAATTTATGAGAATCTCAGGCGAGTAACCACTTGAAATCTCCCTGTGGCTCTAGCCATAGCAGGCAATTCATCCAAAAGACTGTAGGGCTTTTAGGGTAAAATACTTTTTAATATTTTCCCCTTCTACTCATGCCTTCCCCAAAGGGTGACAAATGGCCATAGTTAGCCAAGAAAGTGCTGCATAGGGCCTTGAATGAGACTGTCCATACTCCCTAAGAAAAAGAGACATGTCAGCTCCCTGGCCCCCATCTCCAAGCTTGAGTCTGAATCTCTAGAACTCTAGTGACCAACACAAAGTTGTCTTTTTCTTAGGCTATCTCTCTCTCCCTCTCCTCTCCCTAGACCACAGGAGAGAAAAAACACACTGCTTTTTAAAAAAATTCCTTGTAACTCATTCAGAGTTAGGTTTTTGGGGCGGGGAGATTTGGGTAAAGGAGAGGACAGTGTGAGAAACTTCTTTGAGAAGTATACAACTGACTAAGGCACTATTGGCAAGGAGAACTCTGCCAGGCAGAGTGGCTGCCAGGCCCTGCTCTGGGCTCCTGCACATCTCGTCATCCCCATCGTCCTCCCTTGTGAGGACAGCACACCTATGGTCCCTTGTTGTGATGTGTCAGGTGAACCTCAGAGAGGTGAAGGAACTTGCTGAAGGCCACCCTTCCAGGCTAGGAATTGGGGTGATGGTACCCCAGGCACAGCATGGCTGAGAGTGGAGAGCTGAGCACTAGTGGTGGTGGCGGCAGGACACTGGGTATTAGTGGAGCCTAGGACATGGGGCAGGGAATGGCAGGGATGGGTTTCAGATGGATTTTGGATGCCCAGACCCAAAAGGCAGTGGGAGTTCCTGCAGGAGTTTGAGCTGGAGTGATATCATTTCACAGCCATCCCCCTTAACTGGGGTTCATTTTCCTCAGTTCAGTGTCCATGGTCGCCATGGTCTGAAATGTTAAATGGAAAATTCCAACGAACTAATCTCAAGGGTCCTGCTCCATCCACCGGGACATCCACCTGGGACAAGGCTCATCCCTGTTCCGGTTATTCTCTCTGTGGAGGCTGTCTGCCCACCACTCACTCAGCCACCTCAGTGAGCAGACTGGCTGTGGCAGTGCCACATTCTTGTGCTCAGGTGACTCTTATGTACTTATTAATGCCACCAAAGCACAAGAATTGTAATGATGATGAGTCAGATATGCCAGCGAGAAGCCCTCAGGTTCTCCTTTAAGTGAAAAGGTGGAAGTTCTTGACTTAATAAGGAAGGAAAAATTTCCTGTTGGGCTTGTTCGGGTCTATGGTAAGACTGAACCTTCTTGTCCACAAAATTGTGAAGGACAACAAAATGTGCTCGTGTTGCTGTCACACCTCACACTGGAAAAGTTACGGCCACAGCACGTGACCCATCCTCAGTCAGGATGGAGAAGGCCCACCATGGCTCACAGCCCTCCTCTGACAGGCGGTCAGGAGGCCAGCAGTGCCCAGCGCTAGGCCACAGGGCGCGCCCTTCACCCACTCCTCCCGTCAGGGTCATGGCAGCCCTCACATTGTCCCCACAGGGTGTGCAGGGCCAGATGACACTGAGAGAGAGCACCGCACACCTTCCATTGCGGTGTGTCATCCTGTTTTCATTATTAGTTATTGTTGTTGCTCTCTTATATATAACCTGAACTTTATCATATGTATGTGTGTATAGTATTATCCATGGCCTCAGGCACCTTCTGGGGGTCTTGGATACTCTCAGATAAGGGAAGTACTTGTATCCCCTGAATCTGAGCTGGTCTGTGACTGGCTTTGGGCATTGGAAGGCGCCAGAAGCTGTGTCTTGGCATTTATGCACCATTTCCTCATCCTGACTCTTGGGATCCAGCTGCGATACTGTGAGATGCTTAAGCTGCATGACAAGAATAGAGGCATTCTACCTGACAGCCCTATCTAAGCATGCAGCCAACCCAGCTGCTAACCAGGTGAATAAACCATCTGGGATATTCCATCACAGCTGAACCCCCAGACAACTGTATCCCCAGCCAACTCCACATGGAGCAGAAGAATCACCCTGTGAACCCAGTCGACACACAACGTTAGGAGAGAACACTACGGGTGTTGATTTAAATTACTACGTCTTGGGTGGTTTGTTATGCAGCAGCACATACATGAGAGAGAGACGGTTACCTAGGAGCACAGTGCTGATGTGAGATAAACCTATAGCCTGCGGCAATGCCCTTGAGCCAGGCGGCAGGAGTGTAGGTACCTTGAGGGGACTGGCAATGGAGGCTGGAAGGGCTACTGGAGGCAGAAAAAAATGCCTGAACAACTAGCAAATGTCCCTGCTGTAACATGGAGACAGAAACGGTGTTTAATGAATGTGTTGGTCTGGTTACAGGAATTTCTAGGTAGGATGCTGAATGTGCCAACTGACTTTCATTAACTCAGAACTAATTATTTTTATTAACTAAAATCCAATAAAATAAAAATCTAGTCTCTCTGTTGCACTAGGCACATTTCAAGTGCCCATAAGCCTGTGGCTACCCCACCGGGAGTGCAGGCGACTACAGGACCTTCTACATGCAGACACTTCTGTGAACTCTCCCCAGTACCAGCAGGGGACCTTCAGGAAACAGGGGACACACCCACAGGGTAACAGAACAGATCGAAACAGATCCCCTGAGAGCTGATCACAAGTGAAACTTCCCAGGCCCCACCCAGCCTCCTGAGGCAGAATCTCCTGTGGGAGTGGGAGTGGGCGGACCAGTCCTCAGTTGATTCTTGTGATTTCAAACTTTGAGAAGCACTAAGGAGTGGTTACTAAAGGGACTGCTGTGGAGTCGAGGGCAGGGCTAGGAGCAGCAGCAAAGGACAGGGGGGACGTCAGGAACTGATAGAGGGATGCTGGGGTGTTAATGGGGGAGCCTGGTCCATAGGACCTCAACGGGCTGAGAGATGGTCCTTCCAGACAGGGGTTAGGTCAGGGCGGGTGGGGGAAGGGTAGCAAACACCAGACCCTTCTCTCCTCTGCCCTCTCATCTTTTAACTGGATTCTCATAGGCCCCAATCAACCAAAGGACTTGTATGCATGCATATAAACATAAGCGATTGATGTGGACAACAGGGGGTGAGGGTGAGGACAGGAGTGGGGAGATAAGAAGACATTGGGGGGATAAAGTCACATTTGTAATATCTTAATCAATAAAGGGGAAAAAAGCCAGGTGCTGAAGGAGCCCCCTCTGCAGGGGACAGGGCAGCAGGGGGTGGATCTGGAGAGGCGAACGGAGTCGCACAGCACAGAGTCTAGGTGTGTTAGCTGTATTTTTAAAGAATGCTCATTTTACCCATGAATGCGTAGCTATGAAGATTAAACAGATATTAGGACCCTTGAAAATAATCTTACTTACAATATCTCAGATAAAAGGCTGTTAGCAATTGTTACTGAACTCAAGGGCTTCATCGCCTGGGATGCTCTACTCAAGAGCAAGACGTGGTTGTGGAAAGGTAAACAGTGTATTCACACCCAGAGCTCTGTCTCCCGCAGTGCAGGCTGGGCCATCACTTATGCACACTGTTTGGTCAACTACACATTGATTTCTTCTGTGACACTGGCTACATTTATTGCTTGTGTTCCTGTCAAGCTCATCCTGCTCACAGCTGGTCTGCAAAATACTGTGCTGCATGTAACATCCAGCAAGAGTAGCATTCAGTGAGAGTGGCCCAGACCTCCAGGCCCTTGTCTACCTAACAATCTCCCCTGAGATTTTACAGTCCTCACTCTTATGGGAATGGGACGAGGGTCACACTTCTGTAACTGCTTCCTCTGAATGTGGCCGGAGTATGCCTTTGAGTGAGAGCAGTGAGGTTCTCTGGCTGCCAGACTTCTGGGAGTCTTGGGGTCCCCTAGGTTCTGGGGCTCCTGAAAACAAGAGTGTGCAGAGAGAACAGGACTCTGCCAGGAGCCACGAGCCATAAGAAGGGAGGCAGAAGCAGGGAAGAATCAAGGAGATTGAGAGCCTGCCCTTGTAAACTCTCACTGGTGGGACTGCATGAGTGACAGCCTCCCTGAGGACAGAGAGCTCCAGCCTCTCAGAATGGATGCCAGCAAGGAAGAGATGGGAGATGGTGCTGTCATAGATGAGCCTTTTCCTACGTGATCCAGGGCCCCAGCCGTGATTTTGTTCAGGACTCACACAGTGAGCTGCCTGGTCTATGGAGCTACAGGCCTTTGGGGGACAGTGGGATCTGGGCAGGAAGTGGCTCTGTGTGTGTGTGTGTGTGTGTGTGTGTGTGTACAAAGCACAGCAGTCCCCAGACAGCGGGGATGCTAGCTGGGACAGTTCTACCCAGCATCCCGTCAGCGTCTTGTGGTTTCCCAGTGATGCTTCCATGTGGTGAGTAAAGAGCTGCCCATGTAAAGCGCCTTGGTAGAGGGAGAGGAGAGGAAGCCCTGACACGGTGCACCACAGGAAGCCCCAGAGATATCAAACTCATGCCTGTGTGTGTGCATGCATATGTGTGTGAGTGTGCATGTGTGTGCATATATGTGTGCGCACATGTGTGTGTGCACACACATACACTCATACACAGGAGGAGAATGAGGTTAAACATGTGAGGCTGTGCTGTTCAGGTCACACAGCACAAGGTCCTCTGTGATCAGATGTTCTGTTGGACACCACCCTCCAGCTAGCCCACTGTGCAGCTGCAGTGAGAGGTTAAAGTTCTAAAATTCAGGACATGGGGGAAGCTCCGCCCACTCACAACCTCTTTGTCCCCCAAACCCACTGCGTGCTGGCATCTGGTACTCGGGTTCACACGTGTGGGTGATCCCACTGCCTCCATGGGCAAGTCCAGTGCCGCTGGCTCAGACTGCAGTTTCCAACCACAGCAGATGCTTCTCTTTCTGACAGCAGGTCCCCTTGGGCAGCTTAGTTGTGCTCAGTGTTCACTGCTCCCAGGGCTGGCCTGTTGCCACACTGGCAAGTTGGTAAATTTCCTGAGCTCGCGCCTGCTAATAGGACCCTCTTCATGGTGATAGGGGTCTGAGGAGAGGGAATTGTGAAGCCCCTTACCCTGCAGAGGGGGGAGCCGTGGAGTCCTAGCAAACAGCTCATAGATGAAAGCGGCCCTCCTTCCCGTGAAGCCCGAGCACAGAGCTTTACACCATTAGTACCGTGTCCTCCTCGAGAAGGGACGTGGCCTGGCTGCTGGGCCCCTGGTTGTTCAGGGAATTGTGTGTGCTGTTCCTATCAGTTCCCCTGGCGAGGGGCCCCCAGAAAGTGCCCTCGTCGGGGGAAGCAGGGTGAGGGTGCAGGAGAGGCTCAGGTATGGGGAGTGAATGCTGACACCCCAGGAGACAAAGAGGCTGCACTGAGGACATAGCCCCCACCCACCCAGTGGATGCCCAGCCTGCACACCTCTGTGTTATGTTCCTTAATCTCTATGAGCATCCACGTCTTTAAGTCAACAGAAATCTTCCTACCCAACTCAGAAGCTGCGCCCAAGGGCTGCGTTCAGGACTAGATGTGAAGGGTCAAGGAGCAGTGTGATTCCCTTATTTCAGATATACAAAGTTCCAAAGAAGAAATGCTACCATTGAATAGAAAATCGTGAAAGTACACAATACCTCAGATTCCCTCAGTGTGTAAGGCAGACTGAACCTGCCTGAAGTGTCAGGGACATTAATTACTCAGAACTTCGGTTCCTTCTGAAACCCTGTCCGTGCCCTTCTGATGTCCTCGGCAGTGTGTATCTGCCCCTTCTTGGGGAAGGGAGGCTGCTGATAGGACCTATCGATCTCCTTATGGTATTTAATGGGAGATCCTTAGCCGCCAGGAAGTGTCTTTCCTCCCAAATAGCCGCGTGGGCATGGAGACCAAATCTGCATACTTAGCGTCTGTGTCAATGTTTGCTCTCTGACTTGGCTTATCTCTAAGGCTCTTGTAAGGGCAGTCAGCTCTGCCAGTGGAGCACCAGTCCCAGGAGAGAGGGATGCACTCTCAGTAGTGATGTCAAAGGTTACAACTGCATAGCCTGCTTTCCCGACCCTTTGCTCCCCAAAGGAGCTTCTATGTGTAAGGAGTATTCACTCTGGGTTCCCTAAGAGGCTCCTCTCAGGTCCTCCTTTGCTGCATGAATCTGTAGTAGAATCTGCTCACAGTCGTGCCTATGTCCTCACCCTTATTAGGGAGGAAGGTGGCTGGATGCAGAGTGGGGCATTTTGAACTGGGCAGCCGGCCCCTCTTATAAAAGTGCCTGGTACCTGAGGAGATGGCTGACCGAGGACCAAAGTTCCCCTTCGAGGTTAAGAGGTTAGACACATTATGGGTGTGCAGACAGTTAAATCTCTTCCTGGTGCCATTTTGGTAGTTTCTGGGATCAGCAAGGCTACTATTGCCACAGCCCAGAGGCAGGCTGGCCAGCCCTTGATGTCTAGTCCCTTCCTCACTGGTTCTCTATGGGACCACAGGGCTGGGTCAGAGCCCCTAAGGCCATGCCTCCCCTTTCAGTCACATATAGATTGAAGTCCTGGCCAGTGGGAAGGCTCAGAACTGGTGCTTGAAGGAGGCCTGTTTGAGTTGTTTAAAAGCCAATTCAGCTGCTGGCTCCCATTCCAACAAAGTTGACTTCTCTGTCTGAGCTTTTTAAATCACCCAGAATAGGGGACATGCAATCTCCTCATGCCCTGGAATTCATAAAAGACAAAATCCTGCCATGCCCAGGAAACCTATCAGTTGTCTTAAGGTATGGGGCAAAGGAAAGGAAGAAATAGGCTTGACTCTATCCTCTTCTAGGAACCCTGCTCCCTTTGTCAAGACTAAACCCAGATGTGTTACAGATGTCTGGCAAAGTTGTGCCTTATACCTTGAGACCCTATATCCTCTTTCCATCAGGAAGTTGAGCAAGTCCTTGGTGCCTTCCTGCAAAGCCTCCTCTGAAGGAGCATAGAGCAAAATGTCATCAACATGCTGTCTGAACTTAGTCTGTGGATATTCAAGTTGGCACAAATCCTGAGCTAGGCCCTGACCAAACCCCTGGGGCAAAAACAGTCCAAGTTAATTGGGCAGACTGGTTGGAGGGGTCTTAGAAGGCAAAGAGAAATCGTGAGTCAGGATATAAAGATATACAAAAGAAAACATCCTTGAGACTTAGTGCTGTAAACCACTCAGTATCTTCTGGACTCTGGGCCAGTAAGGTATAAGGATTAGGAACCACAGGGTGAATGGCGATAACTGTTGGAGGTCTTGGACAAGCCTCCATTCTCCATTGGACTTCTGGACACCTAGAACAGGAGTGTTGCATGGGTTGGTACAAGGTTTGCCCAGGCCTTGGGCCTTCAGGTTGTCTCTGAAGACCTATAATCCCTTCCTCACCTCTGGCTTGAGGTGTACTATTTCTGATGGGGAAAGGAAGCTGAATCCTTTAGGTATATCCAAGTGGGGTTTTCCCTGATTCCTCTGCCAATTTCCCATTGTGTTGCCCACACTTTAGGATCATTTCAGTTTCCACTAATGGTAGCAGAGTTCCTGCTCTAGTGCCATGCCTATAGTGGTACCAAAATGGGCCAAGATGTCTCACCCCAACAAGGGAGTCAGATCTTCTCGCATAATTAAGAAGGTGTGTGCAAAAACAACTCAAAGGCTGAGAGAAAAGGGTTTGCCAGATGCGCCCTTAAGGTCACTATGGGAAGAGGGTAGGCCTGGGTTGGAGAGAACAGAGAAGGTGGCTCCAGTGTCAAGGAGGAAACTAATTTCTTTGCCATCAACATTCAGGGTTACCAGGGCTCCTAGGTGGAGATGACAGTCCATGTTGGAGCCAGGAAGGAAGACACCGGGTCATGCAGTCCTGCTGCTGGACCATCTGAGATGCCAATCAGCCCATGGGGGCCTGCATCCCTTTGGGCAGTCTGTTTTCCAGTGGTTCCCTTGCCAATAAGACAGGGCTTGGAGAGTGGCTTCCTGTTTTCCCATGGGCAATCCCTAGAACGTGCCCTTGCTGATCATAGTTACATCAAGTAACGGTGGGAGTTCCACACCCCTTGGGACCCTGACTGATGATGTTAGCATCTTGGAGTGATGAAACCAGGACTGCAGCCTTCTCCCTTCCCTTGGCCTTCCTCTCCTTTGCCTCCTCTTGGTCCTGATTGTAAAAGACAGAGGTGGTGACTTTTAGGAGGTTGTCTAGAGTACTCTCAGGGAAAATTGCTAATTTCTATGGTTTCCTCCTAATGTCTGGAGCAGATTGAGTTACAAATTTGTTTTTCAAAATGAGTTGGACCTCAAAAGAGTCTGGAGACATAGAGGCATACTTTGTCAGTGCCTCCCTGAGTCTGGCCATAAAGGCCAAGGGATTCACACCCTTCCCTTGGTCTATAGTTGATAATTTAGAGTACTTAAAGCATTTGTAGCAGTACTTTCTCAACCCTTGGATCACACAAGTATGATAACGTTTCTTATTCCAGTCCCCTAACTCATCACCTAACCATTTAGGATCTTCCAGGGTAGGGCCTGTTGGCCAGTGCAGTAATGCTCAATCTGACTACTGGCATTTGCTAGGAAGTATTCGTCCCCAAACCGTTGAGCTGCCTCTATGACCGATCACTTCTCTGACCCCGAGAGGGTCTGACTTAGGAGAAGCATAATGTCCCTCCATGGCAAGTCAAAGGTTGGTGTCAACCCTTGAAAAACTTCTATGTACTTATCAAAGTCATCTGAAAGTTTCCCCAAGTCCATCTTAATTTGTCTTAAGTCTTTTAGGGAAAATGGTACCTGAAGCTTAGAATTTGTGTACCATCTTCCTGCAGGTATGTCCTAAAGAGAGAGGTGAAGAAACCTAAGTTTATGGGGTCTGGGTCTAGGAGGCATTAGCCATGAGGAAGAATTGTCCGCTCATGCTTACTGGGCACCTGTGGGGAGGGGTTTCCATAGCCATCAGCTCAACCAACCAAGGTCAGGAGTCAAAGGACTCCAGTCTCCTGCTTCCACCCAATTTCAGGCAGGATGATAAAGAACAGAGAAAGAGGGAAACAAGGTTCAGAGCCAGTCCAACATTCTCCTGAGATAGGAGGGATTAGACTGGCCTTTCCCTGAGAAGTCTGTCCCCTGTGTCTTTAATTGACCACACTAATCACTTTTAACTGACCAACAGGGTCCCGGTGCTTTTGCCTCCAGATAAAAGAGGCAGAGCAAGTGAAAAAGAGTCCACTTATCTTACCATTCCAAAGATCTAAGTGGAACCTCCAAAGATGAAACCAATTTTTCTGTTCAGTTCTGAAATCATTGTCTTTCAAAATTGAAGAATGAGTTCTAGAACAAAGAAGGTAAGTGCAGCAAAGTTTATTGAAAAATAAACATACTCCCTCTAGCAGGGAGGGAACTCAAGTGGGTTGCCACAGAAGCTCTTTGTCTAGGGGTTGATATATGCCCTGATGGCTTCTGATTGGTTCTTTCAAAGAATTCTGCCTTAGCAACATTCTTAGGATTGGTTATTTAATACGCCTTGCTGCTTTGTGATTGGTTATCTGAAAGCTGCCTTCCCTAGCAACTCCATACTTCCTAAGGCTCAAGTTTCCATTGGTGGGATGGACCTGAATGAGGGCTGCCATGTGAGGCCTGAGGTAACATCACTATCTTTTCCCACCCAATGGGGTTCAGCTCTAGGTCACTTAGTTTGTTTCTGCAGCTGGGTTCAGCTCTTTATTCTACTTTCCCTTCCACTTTCCCAACCCTAACTACCTAGCTCTCTTCTATCTCCACACTGACATTCTCCGTTCTCTTATGTTTCTTATGTGGCCCCTGAAGGCGTTTAAGGGAGAGTTCCTGTTTTAAAGATGAATGTGTCTCAGGCACTGGCATCCTTAGAAACTGGCTTTTTTTGAGTAAACACTTGATCCTGGTTTACAGAGAGAACAGATGCATCCTCAGATCCCCCAGCCTGGACAGATGCTGGCAGGAACACAAGAAAGGGGAGGCAAATTGTGTGTGGTGTGGCGAGGTCTACCATGACCCCCACCTTGTCCACTTGCCTCATATTTCAGAGATTTCTTCCACACTCTGTCTAGAAAGCAGTGGGCATGGATGTGGGCTCAGTGAAAATGGTAACACCTGCCGGCTTCCCTCCACCAGCATGAATGGGCTGGGCTGGGAATGGGACATGACTCCTGATTCCTCAGGGAGGCTGATTGAATTGTAATGTTGCCAGAGCTGGGGCTGCAGGCGCTTTCCCAGCAGTGTGTCTCAGGGTGGAAAGCTTAAACCTGTCATGCCTTCATATCAGGCAGTTGTTGGGGTCCTGGCCAATGCAGAGCCTTTCAGCACTTTAACTCTGGGCTGGAGCCCGGCTCCTGGGTGCTGGAGTGAAGGGTGGGGCATGATCATAGGAGAAGGATGGACCTACATGCAAATAAGGGCAAGTCCAGGTCCTCAGCAGTGGTGTGTGGAGGGGATTTGTGTCTTCAAACCCAGAGTAATGCCATATCGGTGACAATTTAAGGAAGATAATGGGATATATTCCAGACTGTAGCCACTGACTCTCAGCTGTGGCTGTGGCTGTGGCTACTCTTTCGAGACATTCCCAGAAGGTAAAAAACACCAATGCCTTGGCTCTGTCTTGGACCAATCACCAGAATCTCTGGTGGTACCGTCTGGCATGAGGACTTTGACTCCCAGATGACTCTGAAGGACAGCTAGGTGCAAAGCTGGTGCTTGCTCATTGGGGCATCATTTTTGTGGGGTTTTGTCATATCTGGGCTGAAAATAAAAGCAAAATAATGTTCTCAAATGCTATTTTCCATCACTTGCTGAAGGCTACCAAGACTCATGCTGTGGGAAGGAAGACAAGCATACCTAAGTGGCTCCAAACTGAAGTGCTTGCTGTGACATAGTCAGGAGTGAGGAGAGTGTAAGAGCTGCTCTTCTTACCATGCGCATCTGTGCTATTCAACCCCATGCCAGGCTCCCCTCATGCCATCCCGGGTGTGCACTGGCCCCCAGTGTGAGCTTGTACTCAGGGCAACGCTGAGAGAGTGCCTACACCTGGCTTCCCGGCCAGTCCTTTCCTTCTTCCTGCTTTCCTTTGCGCTCACTGCCTTCTTTCCTTTGACTCTTCATTACTCTTGTTTCCTTTGCTTTTCCCTGAGTTTGTCTCTCCCTCTCTTCTTCCCTTTCTCTTTCTCCTCTCCATTCCTCCTCAGATTTCACAGAATCTTCTTTAACTGCCTGCACCTTCCTTTCTATCCCTTAGGGCTCAGCCCTCCATGACTGTTCTCCTGCGCCCACTCCCCAGTGACCAACCCTGCCCTCAGCCTGCAGCCTGGGCCCTCTCCCACCAGCCTTCTCCTCCAGGACTCTTCAGTGAAGGACTGCCCGGGCTCTTCCTGCATCACGTGATACCCTCTGTCGATTTACTTGTGCTGCTGGATCTGCCTGAATGCCCATCCTCCCCATCCTCCAAGCCCTCCAACACACAGAGAGAATACAATACTTCCCGGCCAGTCGGCGTCTGAGTGCATCAGAAAACCTGGACTCCACTGGGGGGTCAAAGAAGTCGATGAGAGCATGAGCTCAGGAGCCAGACATCCTAGGTTCAAAGTCAGATGCTGCCACTTCCCAGCTGCATGATATGAGGAAAAGGGGCCTTTCTGTGCCTCGGTTTCTATATCGGAATGTGGGAAATTAAAAATACCTACCTCACCCAGGGTTGTGGGCACATGAGTCATTCTTGAGACCATGAAAGAGCGCTTGGCCATCATGAGCACTCAGGACGTGGCAGTGGTTTTGACTTATGTCCGTGATAAATGTCAGGCATAGAGCGCCACCCGCTCCGCCATCCCTCACTCTACACAGACACCTCAGAGTGACACACCAGAGGAGGGGACCGGCCCTGTGGCAGTGGCACAGCAGGCATGACAGCTGGTCACCTCCCCCCCGGGGGTTCTGCCCGCATGTCTATCTTCTCAGCCTGCCTCTTCACAAGATGATGGGGGACCGTGAGGGCACTGGGCATTGTTTAAATTGTACAAAGACCCGTCAATTGTCTTGTGGTGCTGAAAAGCCTCCTTTCACATGTCATTTTCCCAGAATCCTCCAACCATGATGCAGCTGGATGCCATTGCTGCAGAGACTCCCTGCCCCTGGGCCAAGGGCATGTGGCAGGAGCTGGCAGGCCATTCATCCAGGCTCCAAATCTTTGTCTGGGCTCAGCTACAGGAGCGATCTATGATTTATATCTCAGAGGAAGAATGCCTGGAGTGAGAGCCAGCCTGCTCTTTCTCCCTTGCTGTTTGGAAATAAATAAATGCCAAGGAGGAAGCTGTCACACTGGGAGGCACCGAAGCCACCCAGTCTCCAAGCCTGGAGGGAGGAGAGATGGCAAACCAGGGGACAGGGTGGCTGGGAAGTCCTTGTCTCACCAAACACCTGTGCATTTCATGAAGCTGGGGCTCGTCCACTCCACTCCAAGCCCCAAGTCCCCAGGAAATAAGGAGAGGACACGATGGACTCTTACCCACAGAGCACCCTTCTTTTAATGTAATTCTCATAACATACACCAGCAGGTACTCTCCACAGGGGAATGAGCCAGGGGACTCAGTGAGGTGGAGCGACATGCTGGGCAGAGCGGGCATCTTGCCCAGATCCCCCTAGTTCTCCACAACCATGCTGTGTGCAGAAGAGACCAGGAAAGGGAGTTGCCACCTACTCACCCAGAAGCTAGACTATCCTGAGCCCCTCTCACCACTGCCACCACCAGCAGGCCTTTAATGAGCACTTATTGTATGCATTGCACATGCACCGTTCCATTCCATCCTCACGTCACCCTTAGGAAGCTGACATCATTGTGCCATTTTATGTCTGAGGACACTGAAGCTCAAATGATGACACAGCAAAGTCTGGACCCTTTTCATGATGTCACACCCACTGCATCTCCTGGTGGTTGGGAATCTGGGGCATATTGTTTGATCTTCGCTCTGGTGCCTGGGAAGCTCTTAGCCCAGAACCAGATGGGCCCACAAAGCAGTAGCTTGCATGCTGCAGTCACATGGTCATGAGGCTCTGGAGGCTCACAGAGATATGGAGGGGGTTGGAGGAGGGACAGGTACCCGGAGCTCTGGGTCCTCAGTCAAAACACCCAGAGCGGTTCCTCTCTCCTCTGCATCCTAGAGAGTAGCTTGACTGCAGGAAGGAGTCGCACAGCCCTGGCCAGATCCTAGCTCTCCGCTTTCTAGCCTGAGCAGGTGACCTCGGGCAAGGCCTTCAGTTTCTCTGTGCCTCAGGCTTATCCACCCTAAAATGGAGCAGGTACCCACCTGCCTTATAAGCTAATTCTGAGAGTTAAATGTGACAGAGGTGCAGCCCTTCAGCCTGGAACATGGTAAACACATGACAGTTCTCTTCCCCGTGCCTGGCTTTAATCAATCAAAACTGTTGCTTTGGGAAAATACTCATTTTCCAAAAAACATAGAAAAGTTCTGGTTTGTGCCCTGGCCAGGTGACTCGGTTGGTGGAGCATCAACTCATACACCAAAAGGACTTGTGGGTTCGATCCACAGTTGGAGCGCATATAAGAGGCAACCGATAGATGTTTCTCTTTCTCTCTCAAAATCCATGAATGTATGTCCTTAGGTGAGGATTTTAAAAAATATTTTATAGGCCCTGACCGGTTTGGCTTGGTGGATAGAGCATCGGCCTATGGACTGAAGGGTCCCAGGTTCAATTCCAGTCAGAAGCATGTGCATTGGTTTCGGACACATCCCCAGTGGGGGGTGGTGCAGGAGGCAGCTGATCAATGTTTCTCTCTCATTGATGTTTCTAACTCTCTATCACTCTCCCTTCCTCTCTGTAAAAAATCAATAAAATTAAAAAAAATGTTTTATAGGTTGTCCTGGGGATTAAATGAGTTAATTTTGTGAAGTGCTTAGGACAGTGTTTGACACAGAGTGTTTAAGAAAGAATAAAACAAGTATGGAAGGGAGAGAGAGAAAGAATGAAGGGAGAGAAGGTAGAAAAGAGGATAAAGGAGGGGAGGGAAGAGGAAGAAGGAAGGAAGGAAAGAAAGAAGGGAGGGAGGGAGGGAAAAAGAAGGGAGAGAGGGAGGAGAAAGGAAGGAAGGAGGGAAAGAGGCCCAGTGTGACTAAATAGCTTACTCATAGCACATAACAAATGCATGAGAAGGTGGGATAGAAGGCAACTCTGTCTGGGTTCTCAGCGAAGCCTGGGGACCTACTGAGCATGAGGCTTAGGAGAAAGGTGGGGGCTGGGGCCATGTTCCAGGACTCCAGGCAGAACCAGTTCCTCAGGGTTCCAGGAGCAGCAACTCCTTTCAAATGGGCAGGTGATCAGGGAGGCATGAGCATAGAGGTGTTCAGAAAGGACATCCTTCAACTCCAGAGCTAATCCACTTCACTTCCAGCCAGTGACTTTGAAGCCACTTGGTGGACAGCTCCAGCCTCAACTGTGTTGTTCGCCAAAGGCTTGCCAGGCTGGCGCTCACAGTTCTGTCTTTTCATGCTCTATTTGGCAATAAGTGGGGAACTCCAGCAGGGACTTGGGGGTCAGACCTGGATATTGCTGCTCAGGTTGGAAGTCTTCATATCCTGACATCTCATTGTTCCAGACTTTATCTACTCTCTCAGCTTGGGAGGGTCCTGGCTGGACACTATGTGATTGGATAAGCTATTGAAGTCATCATTTGCATTTGTTCTTCATGGAACCTTGTCTCCTGATATTTAAGATGCTGTTGATTGT
This sequence comes from Murina feae, assembly GCA_004026665.1. Classification (NCBI taxonomy): domain Eukaryota; kingdom Metazoa; phylum Chordata; class Mammalia; order Chiroptera; family Vespertilionidae; genus Murina; species Murina feae. The sequence continues at coordinate 13,996 of PVJC01013554.1, read as the reverse complement.
AAGGTACCCTATTCTTATATTTCACTAAGAAAAACTCAACACACTGCCAATTATGCTAGGACACATGCTTCTCAATTAAAACTTTGATTTTATATTAATGAAAGGACCTTTCTAGCCTTTTGAAGCATGGGCTCAAATATGTGTCATTCTCATTCTAAATAATAAAGAAGTAATATGTAAATTAACCCTCATGCCCTCACAAGATGACTGCCTAGGACCAGGCTGGCAGGGGGGTTAGTGAGGAACAACCAAATGACTGAACAAACAGATTGGTGGGGCAACCAGGCTAGCAGGGGGTTAGTGAGGGACAACCAAATGACTCAACAGCAGGCTGTGTGGGGTGACCAGGCTGGTGGGTGGGGAAGGGTATGAGGAGCAACCAGGCTGGTGGGGGGGGAGGAGTTGGGGGTGAACAAGCCAGCAGGGCAGGCAGTTGGGGGTAACCTGGCCAATGGAGTTGAGGGAGCAGTTAGGGGCAACCAGACCAGCAGAGGAGGGCAGTAAGAGGAAACCAGGCCAGCGAGGGGGCAGTTAGAGGCAACCAGGCTGGTAAGAAGGTGCAGTTGTGGGTGACCAGGCCGGCAGAGTGGGGAAGTTGGGGGTGATTAGGCTGGCAGGGGGAGTAGTGAGGGGCAACCAGGCTGGGATGGCGGGGCAGTAAGAGGTGACCAGGCCAGCATGGCGGGGTAGTTAGGGGTGACCAGGCAGGCAAACAGGTGAGCAATTAGGAGCCAGTGGTCTAGGATTGTGAGAGGGATGTCTGACTGCCAGTTTAGGCCCAATACCAGAGATTGGGCCAATACCAGAGATTGGGCCTAAACCGGCAGTTGGACATCCCCTGAAAGGTCCCAGATTGAAGAGGGTGCAGGCTGGGTGGAGGGGACACCCCCCCCCCGCATGAATTTTGTGCACCAGGCCTCTAGTAGATATGTAAAAAAAGGAAATTGAAGCAAAACATTGTTTAAGGTAGTCCTAACCTCTTCATGTTCAACGCACAACTCTTGTGAGCACCTTTCAATTTGGAGTCATCTGTGGTCACTGGTGTCTGTGTTTTCCCACACAGTGTTCACTTCTGTGCTGTCCAGGGTACTGGTGATGTAGCATGTTTTAGAGTAGTGCATCATTGTGATCTCTAGGATTATGTTCAAGCCTCTGACACACATTCTATCAGTTTTAGTGTTGACATTTTCTTGATTTTATCAAGATGTTACAATGAAAGGTTTTCAGAACACAACCAAGACTCATATCCCTTCCTTAGACAGTCCTCCTTGATTTGTTGACTGGAAGGTAAAAGGATTGTAGGTGTTCAGTAATACTACCTGGAGTAACAACCAAATTTTGACATCGTAGGAAGTGATGGCCATTGAACAAAAGCTGTGGTAAGATGCCATCAATAATGAGATGCCGCATAATATCAGAGATGTTAAAAGCCAGGAAAAGATGTACATCTTTGAAGAGATGAAATAAGTTGTTTTCTAAGATGGTAGCCACTCCTTTGTATCTCTATGCCTGGAAAAGAAACCCCCTTCCTGCTTTTATTTGGGAGTTTATTAGGGAGATAATACTAGGTGGGCCCTAAAATGTGAGGATGGGGAGGCAAGGTTTTTGGAAGGTGGGGCAGATGTGAGAAAGGCAAAGAGGAAGAGTGAAAATCTCAAGACTAGGAAGGTGGGCAGGTCCTGTGAGAGGTTAGAAACTGCGCCTAGCCAGGCCCTCCCCAGGGCTTGGGGTATCCAGACCTCAGGATGGATGATCAAGGGCACCCTTGGGGGTGTGCTTAGATGACAGGCTTCCAGGATCCTCTGTGGCTTCATGGACAAGCAAGAGCCATAACAGTAGAGCTGCCTGGAAGCCACTTCTGGAGAGTGAAGTAGCTCCCAGAATAGTTTGCTGAGCGAAGAACTTTGAGCCTCTTTTCTAGTCCTGGAGAATTAGCAGGAGCTCTCTTAATGACCAGAACTGAATTTCCCAGCTGCCAATGGGATGAAGCTGAGATTCAGATTTGACTTAGAAAAAATAGTGCTCAGACAGTTTTCTCCCCACTTAGTGTATAGAATCAGAGTTGAAATCTATCAGTTTCATGACCATCACATGTTAAAGAACTTCTTGGTAATCTTTCTTGTGTCTATTTGATTATTGGAACAGCCAGGAGAAACTGGAGGGTAGAGGAGAGTTTGTCCTTCCCCTACGGGGGAGCCAAGGTTTCTTTGGGGCTGAGTTCTGTTGTGCTGCTTTGAGAGTCACTCCTTGGAGCTCAGTATAAAAGTTGTTTCTTGAATTTTCCCAGTGATTCTAAGACCATTGCACAGCAATGAATGAAGCCCAAAGCCCAAGAGATTTGTGCATTACTGAGCTGAAGTAGGTTATGTTCTCTGCAAGCACCCCAGAAAGCCACCCCACTAGTCTAGGTTAGCCTTCAGACTGCATCATTCCCTCCACCTCACTGAAGCCTGCAGGACTTGAGAAAATGAAGTGCTACTCTCCAGAGTCTTCTCTCCTTAAAGCTCTGAATACTACACAGCTTGGAACACACTCCCACAAACCCAGGGTCTTCATTCCCCTTGTTGGTCCTGACCTAGATGAAGGCCCACCAATGACCTATCTCTTCTTTTTCTGCAACTTTCAATCTTTCATCAGCAGTTAACCTAGTGTTTTGTACAGCATAGGGCCTTATAAACAATTGTTGAGTGAGTTAATTAAATAATGAATCAAAGGGTGAGTGATGGGTGAATGGGGGAGGGTGAGTGAAATGATAGTAATGTATATAGTAGGTGCTCACTAAATTTTATTAAATGAATCCTGTCTATAAAATACCTATCATAGAGCCTGGCCTATAACATTTTAAAATAAATGAATGAATTATAGTGTCCTATATCTGTGTTGATATTTTCCTCCACTATCTCTGCCTCCACAACCTCCTGTCCAATTTGACTAGAGCCTCCTTCCTTAGCTTCCGCTCACACAGCTCCAGTCCTCTCTGCCCTCCTTCTCCCAGAGCCCCAGGAGAGTGACTGTGCATCAAATGTTGTGTGTTGGCCCTTTAGGAGAGTGCCTGCATTTCCAGCTGTCTCTCCCTGGCAGACAGCAACCCTGCTGCTTTTCACAACCAGATGTTATGTGGGCACCTTTCTCAGTTCCGATGCTCTAGGTTTGGGGACCCAGCTTGGGAATTAGATCCCACAGTTCTCAGTGGCAACCCCCTCAGCTGAGATATCTCTCCTGATATTTAGCTGCTGTCTGTGGGAGCCTGAGCCCGGCCAGCCCTTTTACGCCTCTGCCTTCCTACCAGTCTCTGTGTGGTTTCCACTTTACGTCCTTGGTTATCAGGGTTCTCCCCAGCAAGTCTTCTGTTGGTTATTCAGGATGCTTATTCTGTATTTTAGTTGTAATTCCAGTTTGTTATTCCGCTGCCATTTTGGAATCTCTCTCTCAGCTTTTACATGAGGATCCAGGACTTGAAAGTAGAGGCAAGCCTTAGCTTCCTCATCTGCCCACTGGTGATAAAAATTTCCCTCTCACCAGATTATTGTGGGGTTTCATCAAGCTAGTGTATGTTAAGCATATCATCTTGGTTAATTCTTGATAATTTGTAGCTGCAATTATTTTTTATAATTATGATTTTTCCTAGACAACTCTCTGGGCCCGTGGTCCTGGCACAAGAGGTTGGCTCCAAGAGGTGGAAGGCAGGGCTGCCATGTTGCACAACTCTATGCCTCTAACTATAGAAGAGCCACTGATTGCAGGCCTCAGCCCTGAAAGGAGATAAGAGAGAAGGGTTCTTACGAGCAACTCCACTTGATAAACTTTTCCCATTTTACTCTTCTATGGGAAGCAGAGTTTTAGGTCAGACATGCCCTTTCTCTCAGGCAACCCCAGCTCTCCCTCCATCAGGAAGACGTCTGGGTTAGGGGCACCCTTAGAGCTGCCTGCACTCTAGGTTCTCTGAATCTGCACTGCTCCCCTCTGTGCTGCACCAGTCTCCTCTGCATTTGGACCCTGAGCACAGATAGACGGATACTCACAGCCGCATTTGGTTTCTTCCTGGCGGTGAGGTGGGGTCTTGGGTGCGGGGGTGGAATCTGCACAGGGTCATTCTCCTCCTGAAACCCTCCTGTATCCCACATAGCCTTCTAGCAAAAGGCCAGAGTCCTCAGTGTGAGGAACAAGCGACTTCTACCCAGTAGGTTGTGGTGAATTCAAACTGTCCACAAAATGTCCACTCAATTTCATCGGTGTTCATATGGCATGTCTGAAGAGTGGTAGCTGGTCACTATTAGGCAAATCTACAAACGAATGATGAATGCTGGCTTGCTCTGACAGAGTAATTGTGAGAGATGGTGCAGGAGGGAGGGAAGACTGAGGAAGTGGCTGGCATTGGCAAGTGAGCAGGTGTTTAAGGGGTGAGACACTGATGGTGTTTCAGCTCTATGGTATGCAATTCAGTCCTCCTTCCCCATGTCCCCCCCTGAATCTGGAGGAAGTTGCCCACTTCTTATCAGCAGGTTGTGGAGTGGATGTATTTGGGGGCTTAACTTGGCCTCCCCCTAGAGGAAAACCCAGCCCCCGAGACTGCCCATGGGAGGCCCTTTACAACTGGTTATGTGTGCAATTTATTCTCGCCACCACTTAGAATAACACTACAAACAGAGACACTTCCAGGACAAACACTGGTCTGTGGGTATCCTCAAAACGAGGGGGTGACCACTGTAAGCTCCATGAGAGTAGAGCAGGTCGTAGATTTTATTCACGGCTATGTCCCCAGTGCTGAGAACAGGGCCTGGCATACAGCAGGTGCTACATAATGACTGTTCTGTGAGCTGCTCCATTCATCTCTCTTGCCTCTTCTCCCACCCTGACCCACACACACTCTGTTTTAGCTCCACTTTTAGCTCCCACTTAAAATGTGCTCTACAGCTCATTCATGTGTACATTCACTCAGCAAGTAACCATGCAGCTCCTGTGTTATGCCAGACATTGCGCTATTATAGCGCAATGGAGATTCTTGGTGACAAAACATGAATTCACATGACAAGGGGTAGAGAGCATCAACCCAATCATTAGACAAGCAAATATAAAATCACAGGCTATGACCAATACACCAAATGGCAAATATGGGAAGGCTATGAGACTATGTGAAAGTAGGAGTTGTTTCAGAATAAGTAAACGATATCTGATTTGAACTCTGGGGGTCCCCATCAGTGTGGCTGGAGTGGGTGAGAATAGAGAGGTGTGTGGAATGTAAGGTTAAAGGGGTCAGCAGGGGCCAGGCCCTGCAGCACCCTGTAAGCATGTCAAATGATTTGGTCTTTATCCTACAAGCAGTGGGGAGCCACTGGAGAGTGGTAAGCGAGATGGAGATGCCGGAGATGCTGGGCATGGTTCAATTTGCTATATAAAGAGATGGTTTTGGCTGTAGAGCTCCTTTGAGCTCCCTCCACCCATCTGCACCCCAGAGACTAGTCCAGGCCAGGCACTTGCTGTGTCTGTGGGAAGGACAGTGTGACAGAAATCTCAGCCTGTGCTTATGGACCTGGGCTGCTGCTCCCCCTGGGGCACCTGAGTAGGTTTGCTGAGAGGAGGACGGGGCAGTGGGCTGTGAGGGATGGACAGGGGCTCCTGTTCTGTTCTCACATGTCTCCATTATTGGCACCTGCTGCCAGGATGAGGCATGAGAATTCAACAAGCTGAGCTCTGCTCTTCCTAGAAAGGGAGGGATGGCAATGAGAGAAGCAGGCCCCTTGCCACCAACACAAACAAATGGTTCTATTAACTAGCAGGGGCCCCAGCCAAGGGAAGCCGTAGCTGTGTCATTAACTCCAATCCTCTTCCAAATGTGTAACCTCACAGTTCTGGCAGCACTGAGACCAGCAAACCCTAAGTCGAATGAGATTGCTGTACCATCTTCTCCAGGAACCGAGGTGGAATGCCTTTAGCTCTCTCTACCTGGATGTCAATGCCAGGAGCAGGCGCAACATTGTGGCAAAATGGGGGCTCAGACAACTCTCTCTATTTCTCTCCTGGCAGGAGTTGGCATGTGGTCTACTTCACTGACACAGGGCTTCCCGTGTGCGTAATTCATGCTGTGACACAGAGGACATTTGTTGCCACCAGAATTGCTCTTCAGAAGGGAAGGCTACCTTTACTGGGAGACACTTTGGCTGGTGTCCAGCTGAAGTTCATTCTTGGAAGCACTGGGTGGGAGTGGAGCAGACGAGGAAGACAGTAAGTTCCAGGCAAGCGACAGTAATGGTGTGAGCCCCTTGTATGCGGAGTTGTCAAAACCACAAAAGGGCTGGGGGCTGGGTTTTTCAGACACTGGGCAGAGGCCCACTTGCACCGCAGATGTTGCAGGCAGCAGGCGGGACTTTGATCTCGTGCTCACCTCTGGACCAGTCACAACCAAGGGAGCATGTGAAGCCATATTAGCTGGGCCTGTGTCACAGGCTCTGTGGCTAGAGGAGGGGGGTCCCACCAGGAAAGGGCACTTCACATTTACACCCCTTCTTGTAACTTGCCTTCTCTGTGTCTCTAATGTGTTTTTCTTTTGCTTCCCTCTCTGTCCTGTTTCTTCATCTACTGTCATTAATGGTAACCACAGCTACCCATCACTCAGGAATAATATGTAATTAACACGTCACCTCACTAATCCTCCTCACAATCTTGTGAAGAAGCAACTTATCCCCTTTATGTATAAGGACTAGAGGCCCAGTGCATGAAACTCATGTCTGGGGGGGGAGGGGTCCCTCAGCCAGGCCTGCACCCTCTCCAATCCGGGACCCCTCAGACATCTCTCTTGCAATCCAGGACCGCTGGCTCCTAACCGCTCACCTGCCTGCTTGCCTGATAGCCCCTAAACACTCTGCCTGCCTGATCATCCCTAACTGCTCTCCTCTGCCAGCCTGATCACCCCTAACTGCTCCCCTGCTGGCCTGACCACCCCTAACCACCTCTGCCTTGGCCCCCACTTTGTCTGGAAGGATGAAGGGAAGATGTTCAGCTGACCCAGTCTAATTAGCATATTACCCTTTTATTAATATAGATTAGTCAGCCAGACAGCCATAACAAAATATAAATTTGTGTGGCTTAAACAACAGAAATGTATTTTTATTACAGTTCTGGAGGCTGGAATTTGGGGTCAGGGTACCAGCATAGCATCGTCCCATACATCAGAAAGTGGATTGATTGCCAGTCAGGCACATGCTCAGGTTGCAGATTCAGTACCCAGTCCAGGGAGTGCAAGAAACAACAAAACAATGTTTCTCTCTCCCTTCTCTATGAGATTAGTTAAAATGAATGATAAATAAATAATGTTCTATAGGTATGGTTTTAACAATAAAGACATTAGGGATCTATGAAGTGAAAAACTTGTTATAACAAATATATACAGTATGACTCCATTTTTTTAAAAAATATTTATTCATTCCAGAGAAAAGGAGGAGGAGAAATAGATAGAAACATCAATGATGAGAGTCATTGATCAGCTGCCTCCTGCACAGCCCTACTGAGGATCAAGCCCGAAACCTGACCAGGAATCATATTGTGACCTCCTGGTTCATAGATGGATGCTCAACCACTGAGTCCCACCAGCTGGGCCCCATTTTTATCAATACCAGGCACATGAGGTGCATTGGCAAGATCTCACTCCTAGGCAAAAGTCTGAAATTGCCCAAACTCCTTTGCAGCTAGGTGTCTGGATATGAATTTGTTGCTGCCAATTGGATGTGCTTGCATAATATTTTGCAGGCAGAAGTGGGGCAAAGCCATCTTCCCGCAGTTTGGGCTCTTTGCTGCTGGTGATCATGTTTGCATGTGCAGGATTTCTGCAGTGGAACTCAGGCTGTGCACAGGCAGTTGTGGCAGAGGCAGTGCCCAGTGACCTGTTTTGTGGGAGCTGGAGGGCACTTGGGAGGGAGGCAGTTTACTGGCCACAGCTGAGCCAGTGTCCTAGAATTCAGTTGTGACTGAGTGGGGAGTTCCTCCTGCTGGGCAGGGAGTCTTTCCTGAGGGCCCAGCCTAATACCCACTCCTTCAGCTTTCCAATAGTTTCCCAAACTCCAATTCCCTGTGCTAAATTCTTTCCTGCCTAAAATAGCAAAGATCTGAAAACATTTTGGATCCTCTACTTTCAATGAAAACAACACTGCACAGGGCCAGGTCTGAGAAGTGGGTGAGGTGTTGCAGAAGGCTCCCTTCTTTGAGTCTCAGCTTCCTCTTCTGTAGAACGGAGACCAAAGATTATCTATTCATAGTTACTGAAGACCATGCAGCCGTGTTTCCTTAAGATGGCCACAGCATTTTCAATCCCTCCTGTGGCCTTCCACTTTCTGCCACATCCTCCCTCTCGAAGCAAGGCTGACTTCTGAATTCCAAGGCCAAGGCCAAAAAGGTGCAGTGCTGTAGCCCTGCCCACCCTGTCAGGTTTTCCAGCTCCAGCACTGCCCACATCGCTCGGGCCTTTATCTAGTGTGTGGCTTCGCCCTCCTGGCTCACTTCTTCTCCCATCTGCAGCCCAGCACCTCGCTACACATCATGGCCCACCTGCTGGTGCTGCTGGGCCCAGCGGGTGAGGTAAAAGCCCACATCAGGCCTCACACCACCTGGCTCATGGGTGCCGCTGCCTCATGTGCCCTGAAGCCCCTTTTCCTGCTGCTGTCCTGACTGGGGCCAGATGCCCAAGTACTGTGTGTGGCCTGCAGGGACTGCTGTGGCCACCAGGAAAGCCTCCTCCCCCATCCCCAACTCCAGCATCCTGATCTCAGATCCACTTCTGCCAAAGGAGAGCTTTGCCCACACAGCTGCCCTAGACTGAGACCCAGCAACTCCAAGGTCCTCGGACCTCAAATTACTTCCAGCCAAGATGGTTGACCAGCTGGCCCCATCCTGATTAGAGTGTTGGGGGCGATCAGCCCAGATCAGGCTGGTTCACTGGCCACAGTAGGTGTCATAGCAACTGATCCTTAGGTTGTTATGGTCATGACAGCATTACAGTCTCTGACTTTTTATATATATAGACTAGAGGCCCGGTGAATGAAAATTCATGAACAGGAAGGAGGTCCCTTGAAGCATGGGGTCTCCCAGGGGTGAGGACGATGGAGCCCCTAAGTGCTAGGACGCTTGCATTCACGACTCCAGAGACCAGGTTCTATGACGCAGGTCTAATTTTATTGAGGAAGTACAGCAGTATGTATAGCGGAGGTGGCCAATCATGGAACGCCACGTCTTCTTAGGGTGCCAATGAGCGTGAAGGTCGGGGTACTGTGTACGTGGCTCTAGGAGGGGCTTAGGCAGGTGTTGCCATCTTCCTGGTTTGCCAAAAAGATCTGAATTGCTGGAGTGTGCTCACAGCATTGCATCAGCCACTGCACCGAGATAAACCTCCTGTGCTCTACCTACAGTCCCTCAGCCCAGCCTGCCCCCTCTCACAGTGTGGAAGCCCTCAGGGAATGTCCTACTGATGGCTTAGGACCACTCTCCTGTGGGAGGTGGCCAGGCTGATCAGGGGAAGGTGCAGCCACATCACTCTGCTGCTGCTGCCACTGCCAGCTGTGGTGTCTGCGAGGCCTGAGCCCTGGGCCTTGTAGCCACTGGGGCTCACAGCTGCCTGAGGCCCAGGCCTTACAGCTGCCAGAGCTCGCTGATGCCTGAGCCCACCACTGCCATGAACCTGTGCCTTGCAGCTGCTGTGGCTTTGTCCAGATGGACATCTGAATGGACATCTGGAAGATGTCCACCCTAATTAGCATATTACCCTTTATTAGTATAGACTAGAAGCCTGGTGCACCAAAATTTCTGCACTCCAGGGGGTCCCTCAGCTTGGCCTGTGCCCTCTCACAGTCTGGGACCCCTCGGGGGGTGTCTGTCTGCTGGCATAGGCCCGCTACCCAGGGGACTGGGCCTAAGCTGGCAGTCAGACATCCCTCTGGCAGCCTGGAAGCCCTTAGGGGATGTCCACTTGCCAGCAGGGAGCAGGTCTAAGCTGCAGTCATCCTTAGCACTGCTGAGGAGGCAGGAGAGGCTCCCATCACCACTGCTGTACTGGCAGCCATCAGCCTGGCTTGGGGCTGAGCAGAGCTCCCCCTGTGGGAGTGCATGATGACCAGGGGAAGCTCCTGCATATAGGTTCTGCTCCCTGGTGGTCAGTGTGTGTCATAGTGACCAGTCATTCCCAGTCATTCTGCTGTTAGGGTCAATTTGCATATTACCCTTTTATTACATAGGATAGAGGCCTGTTGTATGGGTAGGGGCCAACTGGTTTTCCCTGAAGGGTGTCCCAGATCAGGGTGGGGTGCCTGGCCAGCCTGGGTGAGTGGCTTATGGTTGTTTGTAGGCTGGCCACAGCCCCTTCAGGGTGGGGGTCCTGCTGGGGTTCCTGGCCAGCCAGGGTGAAGAGCTGATGGCTGTTTGCAGGTAGGCCACAGTCCCTTCAGGTTTGGGGTCCCCACTGGGGTACCTGGCCAGCCTGGGTGGGTAAGGGGCTGATGCCTGGTTGCAGGCTAGTCAAGCCCCCCAGCAAGGACCCTCACCTCATGAGGCTGTGGCCATCCTAGGTAAGGGGCTGATGGCTGTTTGCAGGTTGGCCAAGGCTCCCAGTGACCCAATCTCCCAGGGAGGCTGGCTGGAAGCAGAAATCTGGGGTTTATTTATCTTCTATAATTTAAACTTTGTTGCCTTGAGCCAGTGCCACAGCCATCCTAGGCAGTTGGGAAACTTGGCTTTCTTCATCACTGGGGCAACCAAACTGCCTGCTTGCTCCAGCTCCATGGCTGCTGGCCGCCATCTTGGCTGGGTTAATTTGCATATAGTTGCTGTGATTGGCTGGTGGGTGTGGCTTAGGTGTAGCGGAGTGACACCAATTTGCTTGTTTCTCTTTTATTAGATTAGATTTGTTAGAAGTTGAAGGAGAAACAACCTTATTTCACTTGGTAATCTCTTATTTATGGGCTTGTTCTTCTCTGGATATTAAGGAGACTTCCGAGTTGCACTGTGACAGCTTCATCAGCAACTCCGTGGCTGGGTTTCCATCTGGAGAACAGAACTACAGTCAACTGAGTTGCATAAATAACAGGAGAATCCACTGGTTAGGAGTCTGCAACCCCCCGGGCTGGTCCCGCAGAGGCTACCTGCTCTGTGGGCTCCCTGCCCTTAAGTCCTGGGCCCAGTACACCCACCGCCGTGTGGCGGGTTTAGGGAGGTCTTGCCTCTGGGCTCAGCTTCTGTGCAGGAGCACTGTCCTGTCTGAGGCTGTGTGTGCTGTGGGAGAGGCTGCGTGGGGAGTCAGACTCACCTGGTATGTGCCTTGCCTCTGATTTAATCATAAACTTCTTGAATAGTGACAGGAAACATGCTTTTTAATAGCTAAAGCCTTTGTCAAGCACTTGTAAATGCTTAACATGTAGCATCCCTTTAACTCCCACAACCACCGTAACACATTTGTTTTCCTGATGAAGAAACTGAGTCATACACACACACTCAGGTGTTCACTTCCATTTAATAGCATGTACTTAAAATATTTTATGGTTGTGTATTATTTCTCAACAATTAAAGGTTATAAACTCAAGCTTGAAAGGCTGTGACATTTATCCTGAGTCGGGCCCCTGGAGGGTAAGGGGCCACACAGCGAGGTGCTGCATGCTTCCAGGGAGGACCACCCACTTAGACAGGCCATTGAGCTGCACCCCGAGGCCACACCCAGCCACCTAATGTGGATGGACACTCAGTGATGATAGCAATCAGGTGATACAGTCCATCTCTTTAATCAATGAGATCCCCTCTTGACCTCCACTTTTGAAAACAAGATGCCCTTACCTCCCTGGGTGAAAAGGCATCCGTCTGATTAATCAGAGTCCCCTCTAAGGTGGTAGCCAGCTAAACTACCTACAAAGGTTCAAGGCAAGAGGGTTGTGAACCTATGGTCTCTGCCATGACAGCCGGTTGTGAGCTCAAGATTCACACCCATAATCACACCTTTCGCCACCATACTGGATTGCTCCTAGCCCTGTGGCCTTGCCATTTCTGGTCCGTGTTTCCTGGAACTGCCAATTTTCTATTATCATGGGCATGGAAGCACCCAAAGACGTCCCACTTAATTCCTCTGCCCTCCTTTGCAGTTGCCTCCTAGTGCTTCATGCACTCAGGATCCGTTAGCCTCGCCAGCACTGGCGTGAAGAGCCCATTGCACTGTAGCATCAGAGTGGCCCAGAAGAGGGATTCGATTCAGTACCTTGTGGTTTAAGCCATTTTGAATTGAATTTTGTTTTTATTTTCTTGGTTGTCTAAAGCATCCTCACTAATACAGCAGAAGAAGTGATAGCTAAAGTTGAGATCCAAAAGAATAGTAGAAATTTAAAAAGGCAACGATGACAGGCAAGCATGATTCAGGCAAATCACATATAAAAATCTGTAGGAGAATAAAAGTTTGAAACATTTGTGGAGATTAAATTGGTCCAGTTTGGCAGAAAGATTATTTTTTAAATCACTTGTTGAAGGTGCTTGTATGGTGTTGGAAGCTTGCAAAGGAGAGGTGAGTGCCTTTGAGAAGCTGTCACTAAGAGAAATCTTGAATTACTGAAATGGTAGTGGAGGTTGCCTTGCTTTTGTGAATTAAATAGCCTTTTCTATAACTGCACTGAGGCTGCTGGATTAGGCTTTCCAAGATGTTCCTGGTAGGGCTACGTTCATATCTCCAACTCTAATTTTTGTTACTTAGGTGCATCTGTCTCTTGCTCTGTGGCTGTCTTTTTTCTTTGCATTTGCCCAAATAAGCAACAAAGCTACCTTCCCTTCCCTCTGCAAAATGCCAATCAATGGAGCTGGGTAAAGTAGATATTCAGTTAATATTTAGGGGAGGGGTGAGAGCTGTTAAATCATAGCACAGTCAATAGCTTAAGAGCACAGTTTTGCTGTAAGGTCCCTCTGCCAGACCTGCCAGAGTATGAGGGCACTTCTCATTGGCCAGCTTCATTCTTCAAGTTTCCTGTTCTGCAGCCATGATATTATCCTTCACCTCCAAGAATCCCCTTTGTGCCAGCCACTCCTTTTGCCCAGCAGCTTCCAAATTCCTCCTGCATTTTTATACAAAGACATTTAGTTTTTCACGATATCCCAGTCCTTCCAGATTCTGAGGACCATCTTTTGACAACCACATTAGTTCATCAAGGTACTAAACAAATGCAGCCCTTCCCTCCTATCTAAACTGAGAAATTATTTCATCTGAGAGCTGTTTATTCACACCTGTTTTGACAATGCAGGATAACCTGGGAATGGGAAGGAGAGGACCAGGGGGAATTCTCAGAGGGGATACTCACCTTGAACTGCCTCACAGGTGACGTTGCAGTTAGCTGGAGAAAGAGGTGAAAAGAGAACATTGCTCTTGAGCAGAGACATTGAGGCATGAGAGCAGGAATAGCCATCTCTTACTTCCCCTCCTGCTGGGGCATCTTTAACCTTCATCAGATCATTGGCACCAGGAGTGGGAAGCCTGTGGACATTCTCTGAAAGGCCACCTGTCCAGAGACCGCCAGACATGGTCTCTAATGAGTGCGCAAGAGCAAGCTCCGTCACACTGTGAATGGGCTCCTGCTATGGTGGCAGTACAGGCAGAAGTACTCAGTGTTTCTCTTCCCTCCCAGCCTGAACCAGAGACAGGCTACTTACCTTCAGTCCTGCTCAACCACTTGGTAGCCAGAGGATCTTGGGCTGTCACTGAATCTCTAAGTTTCCTCAGCTGTAAACTTGGTACAATGATAACTCAGGGTTTTATGAAGATTAAATAGTCCTATCTATGTTAAGTGCTTAGAACAGTTCTGGCACAAACTAAGCCCTTATTAAATACTAGGGGCCCGGTGCACAAAAATTTGTGCACTCAGGGTGGAGGGAGTCCCTCAGTCCGGCCTGTGCCCTCTCACAGTCTGGGACCCCTCAGTGGATGTCCTATGATGGCCCCAGTCTGCCAGGCGCCTTTTGTGTGTGTGTGTGTGTGTGTGTGTGTGTGTGTGTG